>JAFIDM010064073.1:0-14042 GCA_023159025.1 Thereuonema tuberculata
TTTCAAGTTCCTCTATTTCCCCTTTTTTGTTTAAAATTAGGCATTCTGAACTGTAGATCCTTCCGGCTTGACAACCGTGGTATAGTGTCTGAATTTTGCGTTGTAGGAGAGAGCTTTTTTGTTATATATATTTTGCACTAACCTGTATGCCAGTTCCAACTTACTGATGCTTCCTTTGATTGCCTCTTTATCAAGACCATTTGGCTGGATCCATTCTCCTAGATACTTAAATTTCTCAGTTCTTTTAACCTTTCCATATCTTGTATTCAGGTGCGTTTCTCTGTTATGTTTATTTTCCATGTATTCAGTTTTCTCATATGAGATCTAGAGTCCTGTTTTTTCTGCGATCTCGTGCAGTTTTTCAAGCATTATCTTGGCATTTTCCCTCTTATCTGTTAACAACGCCAAATCATCAGCGAATGCTAGACACTCAACTTTTAAACCCTTCTTCTTCGCACCTAAACAGATTCCTTCAATTCCGCTTTCCGCCATGGCATTCTTCCATGTTCTCATAATTTTTTCCAGAACGATATTAAACAGAATTGGTGAAAGTCCATCCCCCTGCCTAACTCCTGTATTAATCTGAAAGGGCTCTGAAATTTCCTCCTGAAATTTAACTTTAGAGACAGTATCTATTAATGTTTGTCTGATGATAGATCTTGTTTTTTTATCCACGCCGAATTCTTCCAAGACATTGGTGAGCGTCTGACGTTCTATCGAGTCATATGCTTTTTTGAAGTCGACAAACGAAATCACAGTGTTCTTACCCCTCAACGCTCTTATTCTCAGGATGCTTTTGAGACAGAAAATTTGTTCCACACAGGATCTTCCCTTTCTGAAGCCTCCCTGATATTCTCCAATCTGATGATCCACCTGTTTTTCCACTATGTTAAGTAAGGCCTTGGAGAGTATTTTGTAAGAAACAGGTAACAGTGAAATTCCTCGGTAGTTGTTAGGGTCTGTGCGGTCACCTTTCTTGTGGAGCGGATGTATCAGAGCACATTTCCAATCACCTGGTATTGTTTCTTTTTCCCAGACATCGCAAATCAGATGATGTAGGCTTTCTACTGCCCTATCTCCTCCGAACTTCCACATTTCTGCAACAATACCATCCTCTCCTGGTGCTTTATTATTTTTCTGTTCTTTAATAATACTTTTTATCTCAATGAGGCTTGGTGGTTTTGACAGTGGGTTTATGTCTGATGGCTTCTTGAAGTCCAGTCTTTCAGATGGTGCTTCGCAGTTTAGAAGGGTATCAAAATATTCCGCTAAAAGTTGGCAGTTCTCTTTGTTATCTAATGCAAGGGTACCGTCCTGTCTTTTAAAACAGAGACTTGGAGGCTGGTACTGCTGTAATTCTTCCTTAAATGTTTTATAGAATATTCTAGTGTTATTTCTTTTGAAATTTTCTTCCAAACTTTCCAGTCGGCTTTTATCATACTTTCTTTTTTCTCCTCTGATGATCTTTGAAGTAATTTTCCTTTGTTGACTGAAGTCATTCCATGTTTCCTCTGTTCGGTTGGAATACCACCTTTTCCAGGCCCTTGTCTATCGTTGAGGGTGTCGTTATACCTTTCGTTCCACCATCTGTGCCTCCGTTTCTTTTTCGGTTCCTGCAAGTTTTCGGCTGTTTTTGTTAAAGATTCCTTAATTTCTTCCCAGTTGTTCATATTACACTTTGATAAGCTTTCTCGATATGTATTTTCATTTCGTTTCAGACTTTCTATGTCGATCTTTCTTCTGCTTCCAACTTTGTTACGGAGTCTATTCGGCTGAAATTTCGTTTTAATTTCCTAAAGATAGTGGTCTGTGTTGATGTTCGTACTTTTCCTCACTTTTACGTTCAGAATTTCACTTCTATTGGTAGTTGTTATTGCAACATGATCTATCTGAAATTCTCCTAACATTGGATTGGGGGATAGCCACGTCTTCTTCTTCTTTGGCAGGGCTCTGAAATGTGTGGACATAAGTTTTAGATTAAATTGTCTGCAAAATGCTATTAGTCTCTCACCGTTTATGTTTGTCCTCTTATGGGCTGGATAATCTCCTACAGTCATTCTGTATTTCCTCTCTTTTCCTGCATTAAAATCCCCAACCAAGATCTTAACATTTCTGCGGGGAATCTTTGATGTTTCGTCTTCCAGTGTTTCCCAGAAATTTTCTACCTTCTCTTTGTTCATTTTGTTGTCTTGATTTATAGGGGCATGGGCATTGATGATCGTGTAGGTTTTATTTCCGCATCTGAAAGTTAGGAATGAGATCCTTTCGGATGGTGAGCTAAAGTTTGTGATTGAGTTGGCTAAAGTCTTCTTGACCACGAAAGCTGTCCCTAAAATTGGTAATCTTCCATTTGAGACCTTGTGCCCCGGTTTGCCCTTGTATATTCTGAAGCCATCTGATTCCATTGTGTTATCATCTGGAAACCTCGTTTCTTGCAATGCCAAAATATATATGTTCCTTTCTTCTAAAACTTTGGTTAGTTGTTTTAGTTTTCCTGTTTGGATGAGAGTGTTTATATTTAGTGTCCCAAGCAGATGTTTTCGCTTGGGTCGTATTTTATACGTTGGGGTTCCAGAAAGCTCCGACTCTTCCATACATGATGTTCCAGGCTCTCCAGAATCCGACGGCCTGGGTGCACCACCTTTGGTGGTGGGGGATTCCCGTTTCTGGTTACCCCCTGGATTAGTTTCAACCGAAGACGTTTCCATCATGTCACTTGTTGAAATCATTGGGAAAACAGGACATCCTGTTTTCAAGAATAGAACTAAGGTTGTAAGCCCTAGAGCCCTTTGCTCTCGGGGTAGGTTCCCAAGCCTTTGAGAATCCCTTCTCTATCCACAAGGCAGTGGCCCCAACTCATCAACCCCAGTTGGGAAGGGTTACCCCTTCCGCCAGTTCCACCATATTAATGAACTACATCTATGCTTTTACTGCCGTTGAGGTCTTTACCGTAACCCTGGTAAGGGGCCCTCACATGGTACTATCACCTGGAGCCGGGTGAGCCAAGGTTTTTTAACGAGGTGTTACTCCTCGATCACTCCTCCTTTGTCCCGGCTTGTGACGGGCAGAGCCTAGCTTCCCCAAGGGGTCCAGGTTGGCGGAGTTAATTTATTTATATAATTTGTTTGATTTATTTAATTTAATTTTATTACATAGATGAAACCATGTAGGTTTACTGATCATACACAAACTATAGATATACTCAGAACGATTGTCTTTCATCAACTATATTTGATTTAAAGTTCGACACGCAACGAACGATAAGAACTTACTGTGGTTGCTAGTCGCATTCTTATGTTTTTCATGGACTAAGACACTTCAAATTTTATTTCCATATGATCCCCTGACTGTCCCATTCTGAAATTTGGCACAAAAATAGATATTAACAATTCAAATAACATATATTTTTTTTTAAAAAAATCAAAAGGGGTGTTTTTGAGATTTTTTAAAAACCAGTTTTTGAAAATTTTTAAAAAATTTAATTTGAGATTAAAAGACTTCTGTTGTATATCAAATTAAAGGCCATTAAAAACTGAGCAAAATGACACCAGTTTCAGCTTCGTAGGTTGAACGGTTCTTGAGTTACAGTGTTTTGAAAATTTCAAAACACGGCCAAAATCAAGCATTTTTTTAGTTTTTGAAATTATTGAACTCAAAAACTGTTAGCCCCAAAAAATCTGAAAATTTGCATTTTTTATACTCTCTATAGATATTATCAGTGTGCAAAAAATCATCAATTTCTGAGGGGACAAGGTCCAAAATTATTATTTTTTTGGTTGATTTCACATGGAATGACCCCATACCATTAGCAATAAATGAGTCACATAAATAATAAAATATTTTATGTTGAGAATTGATGTTTAATGATTTTTTTTAATGTTTTTTTAATAACTTGTAATGACTATTGGAAATAACTCAAAAATAATAATTGCAATTTTAAATTATATAATAATAGTAATAATAATAATAATAATAATAATATGCACCATCCCAAGTCCGCTACAGAAAGGATGACTCTTCCCCGCAAAGAGGGAGGCCGAGGACTCATCAATCTCATCACCCTACATGAAAAGCAAGTACACACACTTAATGAACACTTCCACCAAACAGCACAACACTCCTCACTCCACTCAGCCATTGTCAAGGCTGACCCACACCTCACACCCCTGGACCTCGGAAACCCTTCTATAACACTCACCACCCACGACATCCACACACAGCAGCTGAGTGAAGGAATTCCACGGCAGACATCGCCACGAACTCAGCCAGCCTCATGTCGACATGGAAGCGTCAAGCAGATGGCTGGCGAGTGGTGAGCTGTTTGGGGAGACCGAAGGGTTCATGATGGCGAAACAGGACCAAGTCATCCTCACACGCAACTACAAGAAACACATTCTACACGAAGCAAACGCACATGACGACAGATGCTGGAAATGCCACACTACGCATGAGACGATCGACCTCATAATATCAGGCTGTCGCCTTCTCTCTCAAACAGACTACCTCCACCGACACAATCAGGTAGCTTCGATTGTTCCTTAACAGCTAGCACACAAACACTAACTTATTAAGAACGCGGTCCCATACTACAAGTAGGCCTACAAACCAGAAAGCGTACTAGAGTCACTCTCACATAAGCTGTACTGGGATCTCCCCATTCACACAGACAAAACCATACATCACAGCAGATCTGATATTACGCTTGTTGATAAGATCAACAAACAGACCTATCTCATTGATATTGCAGTGCCTGTCAGCAAGAACATGCAGAAAACTCACACAGATAAGATCAGTAAATACACCGATCTTGCACAAGAGCTCCAGAAGCAGTGGAGGCAGGACCGAGTACGTGTTGTAGCCATCGTTATGGTTGCCACTGGTCTGGTGCCTCACATGTTGCACCCACAGCCGTAGCACACTAATACTTTATAAAAAAATTTATGCACAACTCCAGAAGGCTATGAAACTCAACACAACACGCATAGTTAGGAAATTTACGAACACAACCACACATCCCTAACCATTCTTCCATACCTTTTTTTTTTTTTTTTTTACACTTGGCAATATGTACTTTGGTCCTTGATCCGCCATATTGTCTTTGCTTGGTAAACACATGGTTTGAATCTTTTACGATCTAATTATAATAATAATAGCAATATTTTTATCTAAATCCAAAATATTATCAAAATAAATATTACCCTAAAAATTATCTATTAAATATCTCAAATTAGTAAAATATAAATAATATTAGCATATGATTTACGTGCACACTTATAGTTCATTATCATAAATAAAGCTAATGCACAAAGATACTTTCATATAAAATTTAATACAAAATTCATTTTCATGCGACATGTTTGATAGCTCCATCGAGTCAAATATAAAGTAGAATATTATTAAGCATCTTCCACGACACCAGAAATAAATGTTAAACACTACATTTATTTCGAGAAAAACAGCAAATTTTCGAGGAGAAAATAAAACGTCTCCTCTTCTTCAAGCCTTTACAAATAATAATATTAATATTAAGTCACGAGATTTTGAATGTACAATATCCGTGAATATCATATAAACAATACAATATTAATACAATATATTATTAAGTTACGAGATTAGAACTTACAATATTCGTGAATATCATATGAACAATACAATATGTCGTGGAAGATGCTTAATAATATACTTTGCAGTAGAAAAGGTTTGAAGAAGAAATATGGGATGTTTATTTATAAAGTAGAATAGTTTAGAAATGATTATTATAAAATATTTAAATAAACTAATTTCAGTAATAAAATATCACAATTGTAGTAAACTATTTATTTATTTTTAATGAGTGATTTTATGTTTAAATGTTTCGATTTATCTAAAGTATTCTCCAGTCTGTTTTTCTTTAATCACAGCTCGTCTGGATGTTACTGATATCGAAGATTGGACAGAGGGGAAAGTCGTGAAATAACAGTTTCAATCAGTTAACGTTCTTAATTCAATTGGCATTGTCTTCCAAATCAAACATGGTCCCATATATTTTTAGGAATCGTCATGTTTCTTATAATAAATTAAAAATATATGCCTTATTGATTTATTTTGTCCCACAAATTATTTATTGTTGTCTGTAGAATACAAATATTATGCGAAATGATTTCTTTTTTCTTCTATAGATACTACATTAGCTGAAATATATTCGTTTCCGCATAATGCCACTAGATGTCTCCACTGTTTCGTGAAATCATATTTTCAAACAGCGCAGTTTCGTTGTAGCAGTTACTGATTGTGATTTTTCAAATATCAGTGAAAAAAATCACAGATCGTGAAATATCGTCCATCACTAATACTGGCATGGATGTTTACTTCCTTTCCTTTGTTTGTTTGCTTCTTCTTCTCTTTATCTTTAAAATTTAATGATATTTTCATTTCTGTAAATACTTTATAGCAATTATTTCATGGTAATTCTTCATATTTCTTATTAAATCTAGCAGTAAAGAATACAAATCTATTCAATGTTAAACTTCGATTAAGAATATATTAAAAACAAATTCTAGACAATGAAGACCAATCCAGGTGACGTCATTGAGCTAGCCAATAGAAATCGTTATCGTGGCGGAGCCAACCTTCTATCTTAAATAACCTTGCTTTAATCCACGGTCGAGTATAGTTCGTCCACCAAGACTTGAGACTTAGCCACGCCTCTTCAAACGAAGAAAATATTTCACAATAGGGGTGAGAATTGTAAAAGAAAAATTTAGGAAAATAAAAAACAAGATTAGGAAATTTTTTTAAAATATTTACTATTAAAGATATGGAATGTCGTATTTTATATCATCAGTTCCTCTGTTATAACCAAGAAACAAAATCTGTGCATTTTCCCTGAAAACGGAAAACTATCAAACTGACCCCTCAAATGACTTCTTTGACTTGTCTCCTACCACGTGAGATAGGCGTGGTTAAGTCTCAAGTCTCGGTGGACAAACTGTAAATATCACTCGAACTTCATTGAAATGAAATTGGAGGTTAGTTAGTTCAGGCCATATAATAGAGATCCTGCAGAATCTCTTGATAAGTTCATTTAGAACAGTTATTCTCAACGGAAAGGTCTTGATAGCTTTAAAACACTTCAAGACTTTTACTAATTTTTTTTTAATATTTTTATTGGTTAAGTTTCCTTGCAGTTTATTAATCTCTTTAAAAAGTAATGAATTAAATGGAACACAGAAGTGGATTGAAAATGCTGCGACAAATGACAAAAGGTAAAGTAAGTCATTCATTTGATAATTTACTTTCCTCTATTTTCCATCTTTCTGCAAATGTCTCCTACTCCCAAAATAACAGACATAAAGTGAATATTTTATATATTTTGTTTACAACTATACTGCGTACAACATTTATGTAATGTTATCAAAATACCTGTGATTTGCGCGTGTTAAAAAACAAAGATTTGTCCTGATAAGGAGAAGGAAGAAATTGATCCTGTGAGATCAATTCAAACCTTTATCAATTGGGAAAAAAGTACATGATCTTACAATTTACTGTTATATTTGTATTTTATAACCCGAATATTTCTAGATATCAAATTTTTCGATATCGAAGACTTTCCACTTCTTTTTCTCTTCCCACACCCTGGGAAAAAATTTGATAAACCCTCACAAAACATTTTTCCGAATTCTAGAAAAAAAGCAATTTATTTTAAATTTCAATCTTTTATATGCAATTATCCCTTAGAGGTTGAATTTACAAATATTCGTTTATAGGTCCTTTAGGAAAAACATCCTTAAAGATAAAGTATCTAGGTTCAGATATTTTGGCTATGCATTGATATCAGTCAGTAGAAGACATTTAGTTCACCTCCTCTCCATTTCAACCTTCAGGTATTTTTTTTTTCGAAAAAGTGTAACGTAATTTTTTAAAAATGTATTTTTTTCTTTTTTTTAAGTACAGTATTTTTCCGAATTTCACGTTTCTAGCTGAGTTGTTCAGAGATACGAGTTCCTTCAAGAAAGTTTTCACCCTCGTTTTCACTTTTTAAGAACAAATTATCGAAAATTCTTCGAATGCAAAATTTTTCGATGTTGATAAACAGCACTAATCTCAAACTTCGTGTTTTAAACTCAAGTGGTTTCGGTAGAAGTCTATTTTTTAACACCCTCTTTCACTCCTTTGGGGTTCTATTTCCAAAAATTCGTTTTTCCTAGGCGCCTACATCATAACTTGAACACATCCCTAAAATTCTAAATTCCTGTATTCAAAGGTTTTGCCTGTGCGGGTTTAACCTTTTACAGGATATTTGTAATTAAGGTTACCCTATTCTCAGCTCTAAGGAACGGGTTCTAATCAACACATCTGAAAAAAAATTGGTAAATATGTTTAACAGGAATACTTATTGAACACATTCTGTAACTGTCTTTGAACTGTCTTATTATTGTAGCGTTGCATTTCACTCAATATTAAAAGTGCTATATTTCCACTGGTGGCCAAACTATGATCAAATTTTTTTTTTCATCGGTAATCCCTTATCATAGTCTAATTAGCATCTATACCAATATTCCTTTAGATATAGTGATTGAACCCACTCCTGATAGATGAGATTAGGACCTAGTTAGAAGATTGAGCATTCCAAGCCTTTTCTTCTTACTTTTTTTGGAAATGAATGTGTATCTGTATGTGTGTGTGTGTGTGTATGTTTGTTCCCTAAAAACTTTTGAAACAAAGAATTGAAACTACTTGAAACTGTAACACTGAAAGGAACAACGCCACTACGCCTAAAGAGAAACGTTTCTAATCAATGTATATTACCAGTTCAAAGAAGCAGGGACAGTTTCTTAGGAATCATGCGATGAGACCGCAAATGAAAAGTATGGTTACAAGAGCAAACAAGAGTGTCTGATATTATTCCCCAAAATGTTTGAGATACTTAAATGGTACATGAATTAATTTCTTTTTAATAGACTAAGAAAACCTTGGAAGTAAACAAATCATAAAATGAAAAGTTGGATGAGTTTATACTTTCTTTACAAGGTGTATTAAATGTAGCTATGTATTAATCATTTGTTTATTTGTAATGATATATTATCTTATTTTCCATTTTTCTGTCTGAGTTAAGTAAATTTCAATTGCGAGGAGAACAACACAAGATCACTTGGGAAAACCACGCCTTCATTTCTCTCCTCGGCAAAGAGAAGAATCACGTGATCGGAGAAACCACCGAATGGGCAACAAAAGTGAAACCTTACAAACGGCGGGAAAACGAGAAATTATAACAGATCGGAGAGAAGAGCAGTCACAAGCGGACATGTAAAAACACTCAGCTCCAGATTTCCGTTGGGGAACGGACAACGAAAACGGCGCTCCCTCGGACCAAGACCAAGCGGACAGTAACTGCGACAAAGTGTAAGTAGAAATCTTTTCCAATTTCATAACAAACAAGTCAAAGAGTTTTAAGACGATACGCCATCGCTTAATGGCAACTAACAGCCGAGCGAAGACTCCGAACATAGAATCTGTTGTGCCGACTGCGGGATCAGTCCCTGCCGCTGACGCCGGTCAATCTATAAGTCCTCGGACGATGATAAAGACATAACCGCACGTATCGTAGATGTGTTGTCCTTGCGACGATGGATGTGAGCCGTCAACTCTTGTTTCACAAGTAGACATCAATATAAAACCAATTCATGGAAACCAAAAGAGAAGAACAAATAGCTTGAAATTAAGCATGTTGGTTTATCTTCACAATGAACGATAATCCGCGTCTGCTTTAGTATCCAAACTAAACCGATCGTCGGAAATGTAAAAGAGGCCCACACACAGTTGGAATAAGGCATTTTCGGGGGTCAACACCACCCCGCCCTCCCATGTTCGAGATATTTGGCATTGTAGTCATTGCACCTCATTGTACCCCCCTAACAACTTCCCAACGGAAGATCGGATCGACAAACGGACTTTACCATCAAGTTAAGAGTTCCAAACCCCATTGGAATAAGGCATTTCCACGAATAGACATTTGCAGGGTCCAACGCCCCACCCCCTCCCATGTTCGAGATACTTGGCATCATTTTCATTCGATTTCCGCTATTAGCCTAAATGTTAGAAATGCAGCAATCTCATTTCGGTTGTCAGCTTTAGCATGATGGGACTTATATGCTGGAGATTGTCCGTTTTAAATCGTACATTTAATGTTTTTTTTTTTGTTTTTGTTTTTTTATCTCTTAATCTTTTTTTTTTATGTCCGAGTGGTTTTCTTTGTTTTTTTCAGATAAATTGAAAATTGATACTTATTAAGATTAAAACATTTACTAAACAAAATAATAAATTAAATTACATGATAAATGAACTATGGTGGGAAAGTTCTAAGGTTGGACTTAAAATAAACTTTGATAAAACAAAATATATGGAAAATAATAATAAAGGAGAAAAAATATATTTAGGAAGCAAAGAAATTGAAAATGTAGATGAATACATCTACCTTGGACAGATTGTAAGCTTCAAGGATAGACAAGATCGAGAAATCAATAGAAGAATTGTTCAAGGTAACAGAGCCTTTTGGACACTTAAGGAATACCTTACAGGTGATCTCCCAATATGTCTGAAAAGAAAAATATTTGACATATGTATTACCCCTGTATTCACATATGGCAGTGATACTTGGAACCCCACAGAAAGACAATGCGAGAAATTAAGAGTGTCACAAAGGAAACTTGAAAGGAGAATGCTAAATATAACTATAAAGGACAAAATAAGAAATGAAACTATAAGGAAACAAACAGGAATGAAAGACTTTATAGAAGTAATAAAAAATTCTAAATGGAGATGGGCAGGGCATTTGGGAAGAATGAATGATGAAAGATGGACTCGATTACTAACGGAATGGCAGCCAAGAAATGGAAAGAGAAAAAGAGGACGCCCAAAAAAGAGATGGAGAGATGACCTACAGAAATTCAGGGGTGCAAAATGGTGGAGAGAGACAAAAGATAGAAGAAGGTGGCGGAAATTGTGGGAGGCCTATGTCCTGCAGTGGACTGAACCAGGCTAAGAAGAAGAAGAAGAAGAAGAAGAAGAAGAAGAAATTACATGATTGTTTTTAGTTAGCAACCCCTAATTGTCTTCAGTCATGCAAATGTGATAAAATTACACTCCAATATAAATCCGTTAAATAAACAAATTAGTTCATTCGAATTCGACTTCATTCGACTGTATTCCTGTGGGTTTCCGGAATGCCCATGCAGATACAGTGAACCGAGATCTTTCATGGGAGCCATTGATGTCTTCCCAATGTTTGAGGATTTTCGTTCCAATCCAACAGATGCCGCCTTTGTTGCCGGATGTGACGTGCTTTCCTGCAACGCCTCAACTTCATTCGAATTAATTTCTAAGATTTTACATTGGAGTGTTTTTATCACATTTGCACGCCTGAAGACAATTAACAGTTGCTAATTGAAATCGATCGGGTATTTTAATTTATTTGCTTAGTCAATGTTTTAATCTTAACATTTGCGGGTTTCAATTTTTAATTTATTTGAAGCTTAATCCGCACGTTAAACTATTTTTAATTTTTTTTTCTTATTTTCGTAACTTGCTTTTTTTTGTTACATTACTGAACTTCCATTTTGTTTATTCATTTTTTATTTTTATGGGTCGTCCTTAAATTTTTGTTTGAGCATAAAATAATATTTATTTCTTGATTCTTGTTTTTATATATTAATTTTATGATACAATACCACCTCACAGCATACAATAACTCAATGTTTTATATGATAAATTTGACATATCATTGTAGGTATATTCAATAAATCGAAAAATTATTCCATTACAAAATTCTTTACAGCAGCTAATTGTTTCACTCTCAATCAGTTGAAGTCTCTCCAGATATGTTTCTAACAATGGCCTGTGATGAACTTAATTCTTATATAAAATATTTTGAAAGACGTAATCTTCTTGAAAATTTTTGATGAATTTTTAATTTTATTTTGCAGTTTTTGTTTTTATAAAGGAATTTAAATATAAACTTCTATTATTTGTAATTGAAATATTTCACTTTCAGAAAGAAATAGGTTAACAATAATTGAAAATGAGCCTTTGAAGTGAGGATATTTTAAAGCACAATATAAAGAAATAATGTTTTAATGATTTTGTTTTATGAAAATAGAACCAAAAAAAAAATTACCTTCCACAAAAAATTCTTATCTGTTTGTTTTATATTCCTCATATATTTTGCTTGTTTGTTTATTTTGATAGATTCATCAAAAGAAATATTTAACATAATTTGAGAACCAAATTGATATTCTTATCAAAAATTTTAAAATCTACGGATTTTGTATTTGAACTAGTCGGCTACCCGTCGCTTCGCTCCGGAAGCCTCGCGTATGTAAAGGAAAACTTTTTATTTATTAAAAAAAAAACCACACACAAATTACATCAAGTAAACTAAAACTAAAATTTTATAAGAGCTTTTTTTTTTTAATTTAATTTTTGATGTCTATATTCTCTCAATCCACGTCTGCTTTTAGAAACAGCGTGTGAATCATATATCTATGATAAATTTTTAGTTTTTATAGAGATTAGAATGTAGGCCTCGTGGTCTAATGGCTAAGACGTCTAACTTCGGAGCAGAAGGTTGCATGTTCGATTCCCGTAGCAAACTTGTAGAAATTATTTCTATTTTCACATATTACAACAATTGCACCAGACAAACAGAGAAATAAAAGATTTTAGTAATATAGATATATTGTTGTTATTATCCATAGTGTGTTTAATATCCTCATGTTTTCCGTTTTGTTTACAGTGAGGATGAAGAAATCTTCGAAACATGTTACTGATATTATGTCTTGGTTCGTAAAGTTAGTTCTCTGTAAAGTTAGTGTGTATTGTCCTGTAATAATAATAATAGATATACTTTTCAGTGGTTTTGAGTTACAAAAAGTATTGGTTTTTAAGTTGCAAATACAGTAGACTCCCGATTATCAGCGGAGTTTGGTGGCGCGGCAATCGCGGATAATCCGAAATAGGACGAAAAAGGACGAAAATCAACACAAAAATGCTTTTAATATGTTTTATTTACATTAAAGTGGCAGTACCTACATTATAAACAATTGTCAGTATGTAAGTACTTTAATTTACTTTAATTTCTTACTTTTTAACAAAAAAAAATCGGTTAATTATCTTGTTTTTTCGTGTCGAAATACGAAAACCCCCTACTTGGAAATCTAAAACTGCCTCTTTTATTCGTCCATCTCTATATCTTCATTATCATCTAAGAAAACTAATAAATCAAAATCCAAACTTCATCAAATGAAACTTCGATATTTCGTCTTTTATTGCGAAGAGTTTATCAAGATCTCTTTTTATAAATTAAATAACGAAAAAAATAAATATGAAGGAAGGAGAAAAACTTTTTTTTTCACAATCCTAACAAATCTAACAAACTTGTCTCGAACAAGATCATAACCCAGACCCTGTAGTACATTTGATTTACATTGTTAAAGACGAGTATAAAAGACTCGCCTTGGAGTCTTGTTTGATAAATTGTAGGACATGTTTCAATAAAAATAAGTCTCTCAGGGTTAGCAAAGTTTCTTTAAATGTCTACAGGAAGTCATTGATGCAAAACAAAAGATTGAAAAGCATTTTAAAACTTAATTGATATTATTCACATGTTTATTCATCAATCTTTATTTGTTTTGATTGTATAATTTGTTTTTTAATGTTAACTTCCCGTTGATTATTAAATTTGTTTATTAATTGTTAATTTCATGTTGTAAGGTCTCGTTAAAGAGATTTTGTTATGATCTTGATTTATTAAGATTGAGAAAAAAAAGGTTTTCTCTTTTCTTTATATTTATTTTTTTCGTTATTTAATTTATAAAAAGAGATCTTGATAAAGTCTTCGCAATAAAAGACGAAATATCGAAGTTTCATTTGATGAAGTTTGGATTTTGCCTCTTTTAATGTTTACCTTATTCTAGTTTTAAATCTTTTTGGTAATTCCATAATTTATTGTACAGTAAAAAAAAAAATGGAAATCGGAGAGGTCCGCGGATAATCGGGAGTTTACTGTA
>JAFIDM010064074.1:0-18171 GCA_023159025.1 Thereuonema tuberculata
GTTTCCATCCAAACTGAAGCTGGAATATGCATTTCCATATTATATAGCTGCAAACAATAATGATAAAACTTTGATATGGAAATTGAAGCCTCATTTATAGGGTTTCGGTAATGCTGCCCATAATTATAACAGCCCAGCTTCTGTAAATAAACTCCATATCCATTAGAATCCCCTATATGTTGAGCTCTTGAGGAATGATACAATGTGAAAACAATACTCTTTTGAGCTCTTGTACTTTTAACAAGATTAATTAATCTAACAGTAAAGCATATGAAAGGGCTAATAAAATTTTTTTAAAAAAAATTACTAACAATGAAAATTAAAAACATGTTGTTTTATTTTTATTACATAGCACAATAAAGTTTGTTCTATGAAAGATCCTAATATGCTGCTCCATTGCTTTGACTGAATATTTGCATATTAAAAATAAAAAATAATAAAAAAACAAATAACAGATATATATGTATTTTGCAAACAGAAAAGAAAAAAAAAATCTGATCTCATCTGAAATGATAACTTGTCATATGTCTCACAAAATGAGGCAGAATTGCCTCAATAGGAAACAATGAAATAAAAAGATGATGAAAATTGCTTGCAATAATCTCAATCACTCAATGTGACTCTGATCTGTCGAGCTTCTCAAAAGCAAACTCAGTGAAAATTTAAACAAAGGTATTTTTTATTAACAATTATTGATTACATATTCTGTGCAAATCTTCAAGTAATTTGGCAAACATCAATCAATTTTGTACACATATAAGTAATATTTTCTTGCTTATATGTTTAGAGCATGTAGAAAATTTGTTACATTACTGTGTTAAAACGTAAATTATTTTTAAATGAATTATTGGAGCTATCAGAAGTTATTATTATTTTTTAATTTTATATCTTTTATTTCCTTATTAGAAAAAGTTACTTACCTTTACCAGTCTGCACTATTACTAGCCAGGTAGTCTTTTCTTCCAATGGTCTGAGCTTGTTTATTCTGCATTGCTTCCAGTTTGGGACAGTCAGTGATACGATGACCCAATCCACCACAATAAGAACAACCTCTTTCATCTTAAATAGTTCAGAAACAAAAGTATTATAGTAGAGCAAGATAAATTTCAAAGTAAACAATTTATTTAATGTTAAGCAGGAAAGAAATTTTTTTTTTTTTTTACTTTCCAACCAACAGCCAAAAAAAAAGAACAAATAAATTAAGAAACCAAATTTAAATTTTAATTTACAAAACTAAATAACAAAATTTAAAGAAACTCTTATTTTAAAACTGGTGACTGAATGACAGGATTGAATTACAATTTACAAATCGACACATAAAACTAAATACTGCTTTGAAAAATTAAAATAATAATAATAATAAATCAACTAAAACAACAATTAAAAAAAAACAAAACAAAAAAACTTCATATTTACCTCCCAAAAATAAGTATTTTTCATTCTCTGATTGCAATGCATTCAAGAATGGTGGTACCTTCTGTTCAGCTTCAATTAGGAGATGCTTTAAGTCCAACAAAACTGATTCATCTAAAAGATAAAGAAACAGATGGAAATGATCATTCAATTCCACAATCAGACATTTCATACCAGACTTTTTATTTCACTCCATCTTTTTTCCTTTTCGCAGAATTGCAAAGGTTTACCATTCTTAATGTTTTAATACTTTCTGCGTCACTTTTAAAAAAATATTATGCTTGTGGTCCTATTGCCTTATAAAGCTAAATTCATTTTTAAAAGCTAACAAACTTTAAGGATGCATATTTAAAAAAATAATAATAATAAAAAATATATAGATATTTTTAGTTTGATATTTATTGAAAAACTGAAAAATCAACAACAAAAATCTGCTGCATTTTTTTTTTGTAAGGAAAAATTAAAAATAAATAAAATAAAGCTAAAAAAGTGATTTTTCAAAAAAACAAAAACCCTAATTTAAAAAAAAAGAAAAAGACATGAAATGATAAGAAAATTATGTTTTACAGAATAATTATATTTTTAGGTTTCAAGAATTCCTAAATTAAAATTTTACAAAGAATTAAAATTGAGGTATATCAGCAATAAGTTTTTATTTATTTTTTAAATAATAGCCTAATGTAAGAACTTAGGAACCCACCACATGATTTGTTGATAAATGTCGTAGCAATGCCTGTTTTTCCTGATCTGCCTGTTCTGCCTATCCTATGCACTGAAATAGAAAATAATTCAATCAACTCCAGTATTCAAATAGTTTTTAAATAAAAAAACATAGTAAGGATATTTGGAAAGCAAACCATTCTGTAATAAAGTCTACATTTTGCAACTGAGTTTTTGAAAAAATAATGAGTTTATGGAGACACTGAACTTGCATTAGTCCATTCCTTCACAGGCCCCCCACATCAAATTCCGGACCCAGGTACCAAATGCAATACCGGGCATTTCCTCCCCTCCCCATGTTATGAACAAAATCATAAGTTCTTAGCCAAAAATATCGTGAAAATACTACACGATTTAATACTTCTACAGCAGGGGTAGACAGACTTTTGTAAGGTAAGGGCTACCTCAAGTATACTCCAAGTGCCGCAGTCACCTTAAGACTAAAAAAAAAATGAAATCTCCAAATCGACAACCAAAAAAAAAAAAAAATCTCCAAATCGACAACCCAACTTCTTTAGACTTTTGAAATCTCACATGCGATCACCCCAAAATGCATGATCGACATCTTGCCCACCCCTGTTCTACACTATAAACATACTGTAGATCTCAGCCCGAGCCCCGCTGCTGAGGGACCAACTGACCCCCCTGGGGGCCTGTTTCTTCAGATCATAAAATATGTAAATTAGAAGTTACATAATCATGGTGCTATTTAAGAAATGAGCACTGTCTGAATGACTTTCTGTTGGGGTTGCAAATTGACAGGATACAATTTCCTAAAGGAACTGAAATATAGTGGTTTCAAACTCAGTCTGGAGAAAATAATCGACTGTGATCTTGACGCATGTTGGATAATTCATTAAAAGCAGAAGCGATTGAACGGAACAGCATTTTCTAAGAGCATCACCTAAAATACATGAGAATTTGCTACTGAATTTGAATAAATAAAAACTGGAAAAATAATGACACAGACAATCTCAATCAATTTTGAGAGTCTAAAAAATTTTTTAGACTGAGACATAATCAAAAAGTAGTGAAAAACATTTCCTTTGTAATAGCTAAAAATGTCATGGTTTAAGAAAATTCTTCACACAATAGAATTTTCTTATCTACATGTAAACACAGGGAGTCACAAAGGTACGTAAATATTATAAAGCAGCACAGTGATCATTTGCATAAGATAATAAATCTTGTTTATTATAAAGCTTAGAAATATGAAAATAGTATAACAATGATTGTTGAGGTGACTTAATAATAATTTGATAATCTAGAATTCTACTGAACTGATCCGATATGGTTCTTTCAATAATAATTTAGCAAATTTCATATTTCTTGCATTATGTGCCAATCCCTGTTTTATAGTTGATGGCAATTTTCTAAGAAATATTTTTCAATAAAAAAAAAAAAAACTTTAATGTTAGGTGGGTGTACTAGCTACAGTGATACAGATTGGAGGATCTTCCTTGCAGAGGTTAAGATTTTCCTCTAATTGTTTATTCTTCAGGTAATTCTTATAGAGTTTATTCAGCTCTCTACAGATAGAAACTGGAAACAATGGTGAGTAGGTAATGGACTGACATTTAACTTCTGATTATATTCTGGTTGTTCATGTGTTTGTGACCCAAACTTCAAATCCCTCTACAGGTCCAAGCATAGTAGAAGTTTCACTTACTTTGATATTTAAACAAACAATATTTAAACAATCAATTACAGTACATCAATTACTCTAGTTACAGATGATATTTCCATTATATTCTTCATTTTCTTTTTATTACAATATTTTGATCAGCTTCAACAAATTCATTATGGATCTTCTTCAGGTACAGTTTGTGGGAATAAATCCCTTCTACTAAATTTGTGAAGATTTTAAAGCTAACAATTTATGACTACGACTTCATCAAAATTAATGAATATTCAGTGAGCCTATTAAAAGTAATATTATTAACATAGAGAAATTAATATAATGATGTGTTTACTGCAAAAATTGTTAGTTTACATTATTTTGATGTGATATCTTTTACTGCTACGATATTGATTATTGATTGTTGCAGTCATAAATTGTTAGCTTTAAACAATTATGACTGCATATATCCCTTCAAACTATCCCTAACAAACTATACTTGAATAAGATCAGTAATGAATTTAGTGTAGCTGATCGAAATATTGTAAAAAAAAGATGAAGAATATAATGAGAATAGTCAATTATTTTGTAGCTTACTATGGTGAAGAACATTCATGTTTATTTGTATTAAACTACTTAAGAAATATCAAATAAAAAGTTACCATAATTTTCAATGTCTTCCGGCATGTCATAATTAACAACATGCTGAATATTAGGGAAATCTAATCCTTTGGATGCAACATCTGTTGCTACAAGGACATCTTTTTCTCCTTTACGAAAGGCCTCTACAGCTCGAGTACGTTCCTCTTGGTCTAAATAAAAAACAAAAACATGGGAGAATCATAAACTCTGATTATAAATTAAACCAAGTTAAAAAAAAACAAACTGATTTATAAAAACTAAAAAAGATTTTGTTTGTTAACAAAAGAATGGTTTTTTTACCTTTTCCACCGTGAATTGCCACAGCTTCTACACCTTTAAGCAGTAGATATTCATGAATTGCATCTACATCCTGTTTCTTTTCTGCAAATATTAAAACCTATAAAGCAACAGAAAAGATTTTATTTGTAACTTTATAGATAGGTATAAAATGTCAACTACAACTTATACAATCCGTTGCTTTTTATAGAAAATACTAAGGTTCTTAGTTAACTCCTCTAACATGTCGTCCATACACAGATCTACAAATTAGAATTAATGCTTTAATAAACTTTTATAATGCATTTGTTTATTGTAATAAATATAATGTAAGTATCAGTGTGATTAAGAGATCTTCTAATAGAATCCTATTACAATTATTTCATGTTAATAGCTATTTTTGATTGATGTTTATCAAAATAATTTTCATGACAAAGCATAGCTAAAAAGCGATCTCAAACTGATCCCAACTTGAAAATCTCCAAAACTGAATTTCATTAAATAAAAAAATCATGTATAATAATATACTTTACTTTTTTTACTTAATTTACTTTTTTTTAATTTTCTTACTACGCAATATGTAGCTGGTTTCAGGAATGGATGGATAAGTTGAGAAAAAAAAAAGAGAATAGACTGATATTTGTTTTGTCAGCAAAAAATACTTTTGCTCTTTTTTTTTTATTAACAACTTAACTTTATTAGCTTATCTATTTATTAAAAAAATAGGGTCTATTCTTTCCAACCAATATTATCTGATACTGCAGATAAAAAAAGATGAATCTTTTGCTACATTACACGCTTTAGCAAAGTGGAATATCAAATCCATCCTGTCGTAGCTGCTGCACACAAGGATCCATTGATTTTTATCTTCAGATAAGTATTAGACTCAATAAATGTGTCATACAGAATAAAAACTAAAAGTCGTCAAATAAACTCTGACACGAACAATACTGTGATAAAAAATACCACCAATAACAAAAGCTACAGTAAATCATTCAGGGGATGATTATGAATGCTGCTAAGGAGCTTTGCTATTAAATTAATCTTATAAACAAAGAACATTCTTTATCAGGATAAAGAATGGAATACAGGAAATAACCATGTTTTTCCAATTTGGTATTTTTTGATAATTTTGTTATTTTAATACCTTAGATTAAAGAAGATAAGTGAAGGGAGGAGAGGGGAATTTTTTTTTCTTCTGTAAAGTTCAAAATACATACCAAAATTAATTTGTAAGGGTATTCTAAAGTAATTTTTGCTTCTGTTATTCAAAAATCACAATAATTTAAAACAGACTAATTAAAGAGAAACATGGATTAGCATTTTTGCAACAATCTTTATTTCTTTTCCAATAATCAGTTGAAAGCTTTTTTGTGCTTAAACATATTTAAGGAGCTGCTAATAAAAATAATTTAAAGGAACATTTGTACGATTAACTTGTAACACTGATACAAAAAGGAGAAAGAACCTTAATGAAAATGAAAAAAAATAAATAAAAAATATATAGAATTATAATTACTGGTGGAGCTGTTTTCTGTAAACATTCCAAAAGATAAACAATTTTGGCTTCTTGTTTAACATATTCCACTTCCTGTATAACATCCAGATTGGCTGCTCCAGCTCTTCCCACATTGACTGTCACTGGTCTCACAAGAGCACTTCGTGCAAAATTCTGGATTTTTTTGGGCATTGTAGCAGAGAATAGAAGTGTCTGACGTTGGCCCTACAAACACAATGAGGAAAATAACAGCTCTCATTATTCACATTTTGAAACTTATTTCTCTAAGCCAACACATTTCTAAAAAAAGTAAATTTTAAAAAGTGAAAAAAAAAAAAAAAATTATTTCTTATTTTTTTCTTGAATATCTGTTTTCTGAAAAAGATGGAGAATTTTTTTTTTCCTCCAAAGTTAATTAGTTGACTACAAAATTTAATTCCATTATTAAAGCACTGCTTGGATAAAAAATCAATAGGAAGAGAAACATCTAAGAAATTAAATCTAAATTCTTAAGAATGTAATATCAAACTGTCAGTTTCTAAAAGGATTGATAATAAAAAACAATAGTTTTCGTGAATAACTGTCTAGTTTTTTTCAATCGTAAGGAATGAAAAGTAAATTAATAAAAAAACAACAACTAATTAATGGATTTAAAAAAAATAGTTGATGATATTGAGCATAATCATTATCTTACAAAAATTTATGAGATTATTTGAAACTAAGTTTCATTTTTTTTTTTTTTACTTAAATATTTCATAAAATTTTAACTTTAAATATTTTTTTTAAGGTTCTGTTTACAGAAAAAGAAAAAACATTTACAGCAATATCTTAAAAGTTGAAAAATTTAAAAAAAAAAAAAAAAAAAAAATATTTTCTGGCAGTTCTCTTAAAGTCCTTTTTATTTAAGAGTTTTTAGAGGAAGCAATTTAAAAAAAAAAAAAAAAGTAAAATAAAATAAATAAATAAATCACTGCCTATTTTCACAGTTTTAAAATACAGAATTTGGAATTTTTTTCCCCTCAAACCTAAAGCCTTTTAGAAATCTGAAGCTTTGCAGCATCTTCTGAGTGTACAACCACTTTTGAAGGTACAACTATAAAAATATCATAAACATCAATCATCAACTAGGAGTAGATTGCCAAAGAGCCTGAAACAACTATTCTAGGATGTCACTTAGTAAACATTTGGTTTCACCCAAATTTAGTAAAAGTTTATGAATATTTGTATGTGCTTTTTATTCTTTTAATGAGCTCTGATGGTTCATTTGAGGCTGGTAGAATGCCAGCACATGAATTTTTTGGTGAACTTATTGTTGTTGCTCATTTTAGTTTCAGAAGCTTCAATTGATTCTCATAATATAAAAACCTCAGACACCGTGTAGTGACCATCTTTCATTGATTTGCATGAAATAATTTAAGTCTCACTGGGCAACATTAGAATACAAGCATAATGTCCCTATCTTCAGATGAAGGTTGACAGCATAGCAGATCAAGGCTCCAGTAAACAACAGCATTAAGTGGAAAGAATATCAAATCAGAAGGTTAGTTCATCCCCAATTCATTTCAGAAGGAAACAGGGGTATCCAGTTGATACAGCATTAGATGAATTCTAAGACTCATATGGGGGGGGGGGGGAAGCTGAGGAAAAGAAAAAAAATCGGTTGAAATCAGAATTTTTATTTATTCAATGCAGAAACTCTGCAGCTGCTATCTAAATTGCAATCTACTTTATATCAGGGGGGGGGGGGGGGATAATAAAAAAAAACTCCTACCTTTTCTATTTTAGGAATTAGGAAATTCAGATCATAATGACCCATACAAATTTAAAATCAAATTAATTTATATAAACCTTTGGATTTATTTATTTTTTCTTTACCTTGAAGTATGAAAATATTGTTCGGACATCCTCTTCAAATCCCATATCAATCATACGATCAGCTTCATCTAAACACAAATATCTGCAGATATCCAGAGTAACCATCTTTTTATCCAACATGTCCATCAATCTACCAGGGGTGGCAACCATTATGTGACAACCCCTAATAAAGCAAAAAATATTTTATTAAGAAAATAACATAGATTATGTCATAGAAATTATTACTAATAACATAGCTTTGAGCATAACAAAATTCACTTAATTAATGAACCACTTAACTAAGATGCTTTTCTGTGCTTAAAGTCTTTGAAATTTGTAATACAGATAAAATCTGATCTTATGCTGAAGTTTACTTTGTTGACTCATCAGTTTTAAATTAAGTATCAAAATACAATCACAAGCTTTCAGGATCTCAATAAACAACAGGCACTTATCATGAAGTTTTATTATCAAATGTAATAGAAGAAGAGGTGGTCTGTACCGCAAGATTGGAAATGGATGATGTATTCTTTTAAGTGATAAAGACAACACAATTCATATGGCTGAAAACATTAGCTCACAATTCATTATGAGGATATGTCAGCTATTTGCAATTAGAGATTTGAAGAAGAATAAAAATGACAACATTCTGTTGTAGTCTGAACTATTACATTTAAGTTCCTACAAGTTCGTCAATGGAGGAGGATGTTAGCTTCCCAGATCTGAGAAACTGGAAAATTTGAATTGACTGATTGCAAACAATCATCTTGGGCCAACTGTGGAGGCAATCCATGAAAACTGGCTGTACATCTTAAAAGGAGAATTGAGAAATGACAACATGTGACACTTCTCCAAACAAAGATTATTACAATGACATGTCAGTTTTTCAGATCTGATGAGTGAATTAGATGAAAAACGTTAATGCTTACATGGAGTTCTCAAAGAAAATCTAGTAATGAAGTTAAGAAATTCTGTAATTACAGATTCAGAAGAAATGTTTTCTTATATGATACAAGAACATACAGTATCTAAGTACAACACTCTTAAAGAACACATTGATTCACTGAGGAATACAAATTAAACAGATGAATGCAAACTCAGTTTCAGAGGAATCTGATTCACATAAATATTAAACACACAAAAGCAAATTGGAATAAATGACAGCTTTACTGTCCATTCTAAAACTAGCAATGAAAAGGCTTTATTATTTGGACATCAGGGCTTAACAATGAATCCTGACATTTCATCTCCTGAAAACATGTTCTAATAATACGCAGACTGATTCTTTTTAGAATCAGCAGCAGCTAACAGATGAGTTAAATGCTAGCTCATGCCCGTGTTCCCTAATTGCACCTCCTTTCTCTTTTTGTCTAGATTTTATGATCACCTGAACTTATATACATGAATTAGTGCACCAAGCATATGAATATACGGAATTTAAACTAGTAAAATGTTTGCTTTACAAGAACTTAAGCTTATTTCAAATCTTGAATATAATAGGGTGAGATTTAAAATAAACTTGAGTTACTTCATATTTTAATTACTATTTCTGTTATCTAGCAGCTTATTAACTAGTTATTCGTAGTGTTGTATTTTCCCTGTCTGCATTTTCCTTACGTTCTGAAAAGAACACAACTAAACTGCATCTTGTGCTGGTACTTCCAATGAAAAAGCAATATTTGTTGCTCTCATAATCTGAGCTATTTCATGGAAATATAATGATTGTTAATGTTCAAAAATATCTGAAAACTTTTAATTCAACCAATGACATTAATAAGCCAATTATTTTATGGTTAACTTTTTTTTTTTTTTAAGATTGTCTAAAGCATACAAAATTTTAATTTTTGTGTAAACCTAAGCTTTACTTTCATCCCTTTTTATGAAATCCTGCAAGTAAACTTATTTCCTCACCTGCGAATAGTTTCCAACTGGTCTTTCACAGCCATTCCTCCAATGCAGAGACAGCTACGGATCTGAGGAAAGCCTTCCTCCTCTAAAGTTTTGCAGAAATGGCAAATTATCTCTTGACTCTGTTTGGCTAATTCTCTCTAAAGTAAAAAGTAAATAAAATAAATAAATAAAGAAACAATATATGTTGTCAAAAGGAAAAAATTTAATGATCTGAAAAACAAAAAGGTGTAGTACAGCAAACTTCCAAAGTAATGGTGTACTCGAGATAACGGCACTTTTAAAAATTGTCGTACAATAAAGATAACGATAGCATGAATGACTATTTTCATCATTTTAAAAGTGAACTCTATATTGACAAAATGTGAATAGTTCAGTGCAACATTCATATTATTAAATTATAAGTGAATAACACCTCTTCTTGCAATGTCTTAGAAGTTACTGAGAAGAAAAAAACCCCACTGAAACTTAGTGATAAGCTCGATATAATTAAGAAAACAGAATGAGGCATAAGTAGAAGTTCATTAATGGCAGAATATAACACTGGATCATCAACATTGTACGATATAAAATGTTCTAAGCAGAATCTTTTAGAATTTAGTGTAAGTTCAGAGTCTAACATAAAATAGCAAATCAAAAAACTCTGCATAAACTCAAATGTGAAAATTTGAATAAAGTATTAGCTTTACTAAAGTGATCAGAGGGCATGACTATATTGGGACTAATGCTATTGGCCAAAAAACAAAAAGATTTTACAGAAAATGAGCTTGGATACAACAGTTCTTTTATCAGCACGTTGGTTGAATAGATTTAAGGCATGTCAGAATATTACAAAAATTAGATATTTCAGGAGAACAATAAGCAACAGACAGAGAAGCAACAGTAGAGTACAGTTCAACATTCAATGATGTTGTAAAAGAGCACAATCTACCTGTATAAAAAGAAAAGTCCCGACTCACTCACTCACTGACTCATCAACCCCCAGCCCAAACCTTGGACTAGAAACCTGAAATGTTGCACAGAGGTTTCCTTCGACATGGAATAAGGCCGGATTTTTTTGAAATTCCCACGGGATAGGGAATAAAGAGGATTTATATTTTCGCTTTAAAGTTGCCTTATCTATATATAGGTGTGTGGCACCAACCTGCAAATATATCTGAGTTATCCGGAGAAGCCACAATTTGCTAAATAAATGAAGCTTTTTTTTTTTTTTATGCTATGTATTGCAAGGGTTCTGGAGTGAAGCGACGGTACACGGCTAGTCTTACATATGACCAGATATATAATGTTGACGAAACTAGACTATACTGGAAGTGTTTACTACCAAAAACATTGGCTAATTTCTCAGAAAGTAATGCTAGTGGATTCCAGCAAAATAAAGATTGAATGACATTTCTTACATATGCAAATGTATCTGGACAACACAGACCGAAGCTTTTGGTAATTGGAAAGTTTCATCACTCTAGAGCCTTAAAGGGAAGTTATGAATTTGCCAATCATCTACAAGCACAAAAAAATATATGGATGGATAAAGAAATTTTTGAAGAATGGCTTGCTCACAAAATTCATGCCTCCCATCCAAATGAATTTTCATAATCTGGGGTAGAGTTTAGAATAGCAAAGTGTCTTACTTCTTGATAAATGTAAGACCAATCCCCATGAATCCAGGCTAGTTTCAGCTTGTGGAAATATTTTTTCATATTATTTATTACCCAATAAGATGTTTTTCATTCAGCCAATGGATCAAGGAATTATTCAAAATTTAAAATGCTACTATAAAAATATTTTTATGAATAAACGGTCAATAGTGAACCTTTATTCCAAACTTTAAATGTAACTTTACAATAAAGGATGCATTATATGATCTAGCTATTGCATGGAATGCTATGAAATCCATCACTCTTTTAAGAGCAAGGAGGAAATTATGGTCAAACATTATGATGGCAGATTTACCTTTAGACAACATTCTGAAGGATTTAAAATGAGAGAGAGAACAAACAAGACATAATGCAAGTGTTCAGTCTGCCAGCCAAGAAAGTACTTTACAGAATCTCGTAGATGAAGATATTGCTTGTTAATAGTGATATTGAAGTAACGCAAACATTTCAGAAGAAATTATTGACACTATAGTTAATCCAGAAAAGCAAGATGCATCACTTCTGTTGTGTCACAAGATGGAAACGATACAATTGAAAAAATAACTTTGGACACTACACAGTTGTGCATGGATATGGTTCTCAGGTTATTTTGAAGAAAATCCAAGCTTCAGTATGCAAGACGTAATGCAAGCACAAATGATTAAAAACACAGTTAACAAAAAAAAAAAGATTTTAAAGAAAAAAAAAATTGTCTCATAACAAATTGTGTTACCAGACAAATGGAAAATTTGCAATAACAGCATTCTCAAGTTTTTGAGGATGCCATTGTTCGGGATGTTTACTGTATTTAGAATTAAGAATTTTCAAATTATCTACAAAAACCCGGTCAACAAAAATTTACTCTCCCTCTTATATAAGAACTTCATTCTTACAAGTTATATATATTACAATCTAACTTCGCAGATATCTGTTTGTCTCAAACCTTATTCCTTATGATCCAAGTGTCTATTAAAGAGGTTTAAAAAAATATCTTATCTGAATTTATTGTAGTCTTTGATTACAGAAAATCTACTTTTAATAACCCTTTTGTTAAGAGTTATTTTTGTTGCTTTTTATTTATTTATATTTATTTTTTTTTGCACAAAATTTTTCATGATTTTAAGTTAGTCATCAGTAAACTGCTGCAGCAAACAAAATATAAGTAATGCAAATGATCATATGGAAAGAGGGACCATTAGCTAGTAGATGATCATCTAAGAATAACCTTAACATTATTAGTGCTAGAAAAAATACTAAACTAAATAACTGTAACAGCATTACACTTTGAATTTCCAATAGGAAGTAATTTTTATTCAAATTAACTGTTTAACTGCATTATTTTCAGTCTTTCTTTTCCTTTAAAATATTCCTTCCTTAAAATTTTTATTGTCTTTCAAATTTAAAGTGTTTTTATTTTAATATTAAACTGGCAATGTTACAGAAAAAAGACAATGAAAGCAACTTACAGATGGACAAATAATAAGCCCATAGGGTCCCTCATTTTGAACAAAAGGGAGTCGTTTCTCTTGTTCCAAACTAAACATAATAATTGGAAGAACAAAAACTATAGTTTTTCCTGATCCAGTAAAGGCAATCCCTATCATGTCTCTGCCTGCTAATCTGTAAAGAAAAGTGAAGAAAAAAAAATTACTTATTTATAGTAAATCACACTTGTATACAAAACAATAACATTACAAATGCAAACTGAACAATCAAACATTAGTTATCTTCCATTTCCAATTACTTCAAAGTTGTCAAGAATCAAACAATAAATAATATTCATTTTAACAACTTAAATACGTAAAAAACGATGAAAAAATATATTACATCAGAAATAACAATTATAGAGATAAAAAAAAAAAATCCTAAAATGGTTGATTTTAACGTTGGATCACATTAAAATTATACTCTAATTATAATGTTGTTGTTTTATGTTTAGAAAGCATTTTATAAATCACTATTTTTAAATTACTATTTGTTGTAGTTAGCTGTAATAATGTAAGATATAATTTCTGGTTCAATGCCCATGTTTTCTTCCTTTTTCTATTTAGATAATGGACTAACAAATTTGTAGGTGAAGATATGTTTGTGAATATCTATTAATCACTTATTTAACATATTTGGAATATACAGTGAAACCTCCGAATAGCGGACAGTCACGAGCCGGAAGTTTCGTCCGTTATTGGGAGGTGTCCACTATTGGGGAGGACTATCTTTTTTTCAATTTTTAGCTTGTAGCATGTCATTTAATGAAAGCCCGGGCATTGGCGAAAAAAAAAAAAAAAAATGTCATTTAATGAAAAATTACGTACAATCTTAAATTTCTACAATTAACATTGCCCTATGAGAAAATATGAACAACTGCAAACTGTTTACTATTTTCCTTTTTAAATGAATGCTAATTCATTAGTCTTACTTAAAATAATAACAAAATTAATTACAGTATTAATTTTGTCATTATTTTAAGTAAGACAACGGATTAGAAAATTAATTTTATTAACTAAAGTAATCAGTTAACAGAGTTTGACATTTCTTTTTTGCATTGAAAACATGTTTCTCAATATGAATATTTAAATCGTTTAACTTTGTAAGGCCTTCAGAGTCCCCTTTGCTTCCAAAGCCTTTTCTTGCAATAATGGCCCACTAATGGGAATGTTTTTTGCTTGTGCAGCACAAAACTAATCGAAGACAACAGAGTCGATCGCACTTGTCTCCGTTTCCGAACTTTGATGTGTTTGGAGTTTTCGTTGGAGTTCGTAATCCATAATTTCAAAATTTCCTCTGGACACTATGTATTACTGTAGCCTGATTCTATTGCTTTTGAAAAGTAACACAAGATCGTTCATTTTCTGTAGAATGTTGTCCGTTATTGGGAGTGTCCGCTAATCGGAGGTCAATACATGGAAACGTCTATATTAAGGGACTGGGGATTGCAAAATTGTCCGCTATTGGGGGGTGTCCGCTTTTCGGGAGTGTCCGTTAGTGGAGGTTTCACTGTACTATGGTGACTACTGTCAATATGAGAAATAACTATTGCATTTTTTTTTTGTGAATTATAATTTAAGACATTTTGTAGAAACTTACTGTATTTACCCTACTTTTACATTTGAAATCAATTCATAATAATTATTAAGCATACAGGATATCATTTAAGATCTTCTACCTTAATCTTTTATTATTAATAATCATATATTGTTGCCTATAACAACAATATGTGATTATGAATTACAAAAATAGGGATAAGATTAAAGTATGCATAAAATAAAGACTCAAGATTCACATTGCAATACAATTAAACATTTGAACACAGATAGTGGACTAATCCTCCAGAAATTATTGACTTATAAGTAGCAAAATTATTGACTTTTAGAGAGATTTATGATTATACATACATACAGGAGGAAAAGGTTTGAATAGTAAAGAATGCCAGACTTTTAAGATAATATGGTAGATAACTGGATTCAATCAAGTAAAAGATTAGACGATTTTTAATTAAAGATTATTATGAAGATTATTATTTTTATTTTATTTTGTAAAACGCTTGAGGAAGGAGAAGCTGATAAAGTTCTCCGAAATATTGCGTTATTTTGTAGAAGAGATGAAGTAAATGTCTTTCGTATAATTTAATTTGAAGTGTTGGTGATGTTTTTTTATATAATTAAGACTAGAAGGGTCTTTGGTGCAGTGAAGAGGATTTATTTTAACACCTACTTATCTTAAGAGTGAATAGCATAAGTATTTGAAGATTCATCAGATATCAGAATTTCAAACGAAAACAAGATGCCATACTTTTCAGATATATACAAGCTGTTGCAATCATTGTATAATCATTCCTTTATCCTTGCTGGATTGTACCTAGCTTAAGCTAGAAAACTTTCAGAAATGCAAACACTTCTTTTGCATTACTTTATTCCAGTTGCCAAAATGAAATTATCCTATTGCTACTGTATATTTGAATTGTTCATTATACTAACCCTTCCAAAACCCTGCTACTTGTTATGTACTAACAGGAAATTTAAATTCAATATTACTTTATTGCTTGGCAACTAAATTTAATAGTAGAACTAACTGGCAATATGCTATACCATGCTTTTCAGCATGGCAAAATTTTTTTTTTGCTATTTTATCATCCTGGGTTCGCTCAGCACAAATATAGCTGAAGCAGACACTCTTCAATTCTATTTTCGACTATATTTGGTGAAAGCTTATTGTGACAACATGATTTGATGAAAGCTTCACAGTTTACTTTAATGGGCAGAAAATAGCTACAAAACTGGATGCTCCTAGATCCCTCAGTACTGCACGTTATTTTAAACTATTGTGAATCCACAAAGAACCTACCATACTGCTGTAAGATAGAACTCAAGTCAGTTAACAAGTTAACATGCCATACATATTTTCTCTGTAAAATAAATTTCTAATACATACCTGGTCAATCATCATGTATCCAACTCTTTCATATCTCAAAACTCGTGGTCCTTTTTCTGGCTTATACTTCACAAACATAGCTGAATCATTCATGACAAAAATAGATACATGACATGGGACTTCTCTCCATTCTTCTATTAACTTTGCACATATGAAACAGAGGAAATCAAACAAATGAACGCCATTGTTGAGCAGAGACCAGTATTTATTAGAATTTATTTTACATTGAAAAATAAACGTTTCAAAATTAAGTAACTTCAACATTCTTTCCCAAATAAGGAATTCACTACTGCTGTTAAACAAGCTGTAACATTTATAGATCTAAAAGAATTTGTTAAATGATGTGTACTGTAATCATATATGTACAAATTTAAAATGCCATAACTATACTTTCCATTTTAATTAGTATATAAAAGCATATTTTTTTTTTAATTATCTCTTAGCAAACTAAAAATTCCTTATATAGAATTCAAAAAACAGTAAAAAATAGTGAGGAATCATAAAATTGTGATTTTTGATTTTTCAATAAAAGAAAACACTTAACCTTTAAATCATCCTGCCAAAATGAAAAAGCTCATTAGACAACTTTTCCACCCATATTTTAAATTAAAAATTTAAAAGATGTCACTAAACAAATATTACTTACACAGCTGGTAAACCCTGAATTTGGATAGGAGTTGGACGGGTTATTCCTTTTTTCTTGAGAGCCAAAATGATAGCTCTTGGGAATTTCATTTCCTGAAAATTAAAGCAGTAGTCATTTTATTTAAGTTTATTTCAATCTTCCTGATAATCACTGTGTCATCAAATTATTATGACCACCAACCTAATAGCAGAGATTGCGCCCTTTCAGGAACAATACAGCAGCTATAGTCAAGGCTTGGAAGATTCTGCAGCTAGCTATGGCATGACATAGCAAATTGTTGATACTGCTTCCCACAGCTTGGCTGCATTCTCTGGTGGGGCAACAGAAATGGCGATATGATCCTGTAGGTGTTCAATGGGATTCAAATCAGGTGACAACAGTAGCCAATCCATAAGCTGAAATGCTTTCTTGTATTCGATGAACCATTTGTGCACATCTGGCAGGCAAGAGATTGGACTTTATCCTGTTAGAACACACCACCACCATAAAGAGGTGTACCTGACCTGCAACAATGGACAAATTGCCAGTAGTACTAACGGAACCCTCCACCCATATTAAGAGACCCAAACTATCCCACGAAAACTATCTGCCAGACCATGACATCTCCAACACTTATTTTTCTGAAATATAGAAGTTTATTTTGCCTTTTATTTATATTGTTGAAGTTAAAACAGTTGATAAACAGTGAATTGCAGTCATTTGCACCACAATGTTGCCATTTCCCAGTTTCGATCATGTGCACATGTCTCTTGAGCAATCTTGAGTATTGTACGCTCACTTTTTGAAGACATGATACATCTTCCCGAAGTTGCTGAAACAGTGACTCATTAGAAAAGGCAACTCTCTACCAATCTTCTGTGGTCTAATAGTGGTTTCCTGCACAAAAGCAAGAAGCTTTTACTGATGGGTGCCAGTCAACATGGATACTGGACATTGGGCATCTTCTCTTAAGGCCCGTGGAGAGAACAGCCTTGTGACCTGCGATACACAAAGTATGACCCTCTCCTAATTGCACTCATTGATTATTTGTTCCTCAGTTGCACGGCCATTTGTAAAGACAATGATGCCCTCAATAGCTTATGATGCTTGATCAGCTATCGTTAACTGAAGCAGCCCCCAAGTCTGCAACATTTCCATCAGGTGTTGTACACTTTAACAATAGCAGCATGGTAACAGTTCACCAGTTGCACTATCTCAAGATATATTGGCACCTTTCAGGTGGCAGCCGACCATCATCCCACACTCGAAGTCTGATAAAACACCACCTTTCTCCATTTTCATACTATGCGTCAATACACTGAAGTGGCAATATCTTCTGCTCTCACATTTGTGTGTTAGAGTAGGTGTTTATGTGATGGTTGAATATGAGGCTTACAGGAATATATTCCACTGGGCAAAGATCATAAAAATTTGATTGCACACAGTATATTTAATGCACTATATACTAGAAATTATAAACACTAGCTAATGGATGAGAACAGATTTGAAAATAAATAAATAAGTGAATATTTGAAAATAAATAAATAAATAA
>JAFIDM010064075.1:3519-18170 GCA_023159025.1 Thereuonema tuberculata
TATTGCACTCTTCACCGCTAATTCTAAAAGAAAAAGTACTTTTAGTATTTTTACGAATAATACTATAAAAAACATCTACAACAAATTGTTCAGAAATCTAATAAAAGTCTACAAAACTCGTAATTTCAAATTTCTTCGTTCAGAGGAATTTTAAATTCTTGTTTCTTGGTTTCCTGATAGTTCGGATAAGCAAGAAAACTACGTAAGATATAATATTATGATAATATAATATATATGATGGTTAGATCTAATATTCAATAAATCTTTCATGTCGCGGTGCTTGGCTGTCAAGCCACTCACGCTCACCACATTAAATTACATTAGATCTAACATTGCACTGGTAAAATTATAATTTACAAAGAATATTTAGAATAATGTGAATATGAAGCCTTTCTACCGATTCTTAAAAACTCTTACGAACTTCTCAGAAAATAAAAAATATATTTCTGAATCTAATTGTATTACTGTGTTTAACATAAAAATGTAATGAGCATATCTTCTGTTATACGTGGTTTTGCTCCATTCTATTCAAATTTGAAGAATACAAGAGAAATATATTTAAACTTTTAAATTTTTCAATGTATGTTTTTTTTCAATTAACAATTCACTAGATTTAAAGAAATAACACTAATAAGTAAATTGAATGTAGCCTCAGTAATTTTTAGGAGCAGATAGAATGAAGATATATCTCTTAAAAGAATAAATGAATATCTCTATTTGTTAGATAATTCTTGTTTAATTGTTTTCCAATCTAGTTCTAAAAGTGTTTTGATAACAATTATTTCATCATACTCAAAGTAAAATAAAAATTTCTTATCAATAATATTGTAAATTGAATAGGGCTTCAGTAAACACGTGATTTATTAATGTAAAGGTTAAAGAAAAAAAAATCACACAATTATTTACTGTAAATAATGTTAGCACCACAAATCAACAGCATCTTTCAACTACAATATAATTAATAATAATAGTAATAATTTTATTAATAGAAAATCTTATCAGTCTTATACTTCGGATTTCAACTTCGTATCGACAGATTTACGAGGGAATTCGCATTTAGCAAATGAAAGTATGAAATATGAAATAGACATTATGATTTTATGATACTAATAGTGAATGGGAATCACTTAAAATGTCCTGTGGAAACTTATTTTCAGAGCAGAGATATAGCAGTGAAACTTTTCGGAAACTGAATTAAACAAGAAATTTGAAGAACTTCGAGCCTACATTTCTGACAAAGTAATTTCGTAAAATTTCTTTGTAGAGATCCAGTATGGAATATAAAAAGGGGAAGTATTTGGGTTCGCTTGTGTATGTGACTCTGTAACACTCACAACAACCCAATTGCGAGTTGCAGTCCCAGGAGTTACATCTTGTTGCACTTATTATTGCTTTGATTTTCCGATCCTTACCACTTCCAACTGTACAAGAACACTAGCATAGTGAGGAAAATGATGTAAATAATGGATAGACAAATCTGGGTTCAATCTATACTGAATTGACTTTGCTAAGAAGGATTACGATACCATCTACCCAATGCGGCATTTTATAACTTACTCAACCTCGCCGAATGATGAAAAGGAGAGCCTCAAGAAAAAGCTAAATGAACTCAAAGTGGGCATCGCATTCAAATGTGCTTGGAAATTGCATTTGACTCTGAAATCTTTCCATCATTGAATTTTGTGCGCCAATCAATAGGAGTGTTACTGTTAAAAACCCATGTATTTGATTAATGGCAAATTGTACTTATCGTTTGGTGTTGTCTTTCCTACAAAAATTATAACGTAAGTTTTTTTTGTATTGTTTTATTTATTTATTTTTTATTGGTAAAATGACAAATTGACAAAAAAGAAAGAAAACCGACGTTTCCTTTGAAATCTTGACATCTACTCAATAATAACTCATGAATATCATTCAATAAATACCATTCCTGTGAAAAATATTTAAATTGCAATTATCTCTTTAAATTTAATCTTTAAAAAAGTTGATAAGAAGACATACACAAGGTTAGCGTGATATTTAAAAACACTCATTACGGGAATCTTTTCCTTTTTCAACCTGCTACATACTGTTGTCGGCTCAATATATATGGAAAAGTCATCTATATCCCTAGTGGCTTCCTGACACTCAACCAATGGCTTCTTTCTTTCTTCTTCTTCCAATGAAAACGTTCTGAATGACGTAGTTTAATATATATGGAAAAGTCTTCTATCCATCCATAGTGGCTTCCTGACACTCAACCAATGGCTTCTTTCTTTCTTCTTCTTCCAATGAAAACGTTCTGAATGACATAGTTCATTGTCGTCATGGAAACTTCAAAAATTCCATAAAGAAAATATTGTAGAGCAATTTAATATAATCCATCCAAATCTGAAGTTCCCAATAGAAAAACAATCTACAGATAGTCAGCTACCATTCCTGGATGTCCTCATCACTAATGACGGAGGATGCATTCAAACCGAACCATATCGTGAAACCACAGCTACAAATGCTGTATTGCCATTCACTTCATCCATTCCAATATATGTTTAAAAGAATCTGATTACAATGTTCATACAGAAATCCTTTCCTACATGTTCAACTGCTTAATAAGCATATCACCAATATTTATAATAGATTATTAGAAATTAGGTATCCTGAAAATTGCTCAATTGCATTAATCCCGCATGCCAGTAAAGTCATGCTTAAATTACTGCAAAAAAAGACTTGAATATTACATGGAGAGAGAAATGCCAAGAGAACAGGCATGTTTTAGAAAGGGAAGAGGCACGAGGGATCAGATTACAAACATGCGATGGATTATGGAGAAATCAAGGGAATTTCAAAAGGATATTTATCTATGCTTTATTGGTTGCAGCAAAGCATTCGATTGTGTTGACCATGAAAGACTATGGATTGGATTGAGATTGGAGATACCAGAGCATCTGATACGACTATTAAGAGAACTGTACAGAGAGCAAGAGGCTACAGTGAGGACTGAGTCTGGAGATACAGAGTGGTTTAACATTGGAAAGGGAGTGAAACAGGGATGCATCCTCTCACCATATTTGTTCAACCTGTACAGCGAACACATTATGAGAAGGGCGGGACTAGAGAAATCAAGGGCTGGTGTAAAGATTGGAAGAATCTATATTACTAAAATCTTTTATTTCTCTGTCTGTCTGTCTGTGTGTCTGTCCGGCGCAATTTTCTGTGAGAATGGAAAATAGAAATAATCCATATTACTAAAATCTTTTATTTCTCTATCTGTCTGTCTGTCTGTGTGTCTGTCCGGCGCAATTTTCTGTGAGAATGGAAAAAAAAATAATTTTTACGATGAAACATCCGCGACAGGAATCGAACCTGCAACCTTCTGATCTGAAGTCAGACGCCTTATCCATTAGGCCATGGGAACTACAACTGTCTTCAAATTGTTTTTTTGACTTATCTGTCAAAACTGAACTGACTTTGACTGAAAAGTAACAATTGTAATAAAAAAGAAAGTCAAAAAAGAAAGAAGCAGTACTTCATTAGGTAGAATACTGAGAAATCACTATTTGTATTTTAAAAACCACTGAAAAGTATCAATTGGAATGAAAAAAAGAGTCAAGAAAGAAAGAAGCAGTATTTCTATTAACTAGAATACTGAAAAATCTTTATTTGTAACTCAAAAACCATCATTATTTGTAACTCAAGCACCACTCAAAAGTATCAATTGGAAAGAAAAAGAGAGTCAAGAAAGAAAGACGCACTATTTCTATTAGATAGATTACTGAAAAATCACTATTTGTAACTCAAAAAGCTAGGATCACATCAAAGTCCAAAAACTAACGATAAATTTGCGGCTCTTCAACCAAGATGAACGAGAGTGTCGATAACATCAATCGAATGATAAGTCTAAGAATACAAGGAGAGACTACAGAACATACAAGTGCGAATAAAATTGATACTTCTGATAATCCAGCACACGAACATCTCTATCTGTTCAAATATCTGAATGAATTGAATCTCAGCGGTATTCCTCAACATCGTTTGTCGTTGAAGAGTGGATCTCCAATAATATTCTTGCGAAACATCAATCCCAAGTTTGCATACTGCAATGGAACTCAACTTAAATGCCGTTCATTCGATAATGATCTCTGAGAAACCGAAATTATAACAGGAACTCACAAAGGAGATTCTGTTTTCATCCATAGGATGTCTATGCAACCATGCGATAATCTACTTCCATTCACTTTCACAAGAAAACAATTTCCGATCAGACCTTCTTCTGCGATGTTTATCAATAAAGCTCAAGGGCAAACTCTAAATAATGTTGCCATATATTTGAAAAACGTTATCTTCACTCACGTACAACTTTATGTCTTTGAGTCACAATTCAACAGAATATGGTTATCTTCACTCTAAAGAATACTCACAATCAATTTGTCGCGAAGAATTCAGTATACAAGCTATGATCTTCATTTATCATCTATATCAATCAACGTCCATCTGAACATCTCTTCTTCAAATATCTATATCGAACAATCTGATGGCCTAGATTAGTAGATAATTTTCACTATTTGTAACTCAAAAACCACTGAAAAGTATCAATTTGAATTGTATAAAAAAGAAAAGAAAAAAAAAAGAATCACTACTTCTATTAGATAGAATACTGAAAAATCACTATTTGTTACTCAAAAACAATCACTATTTGTAACTCAAAAACCACTGTAAAGTATCAATAGAAATAAAAAAAAAAAGAGTCAAGAAAGAAAGAAGCACTATTTCTATTAGGTAGAATACTGAAAAATCACTATTTGAAACTAAAATACCATCACTATTTCTAACTCGAAAACCACTGAAAAGTATCAATAGGAATAAAAAAAAGGAGAGTCAAGAAAGAAAGATGCACTATTTCAATTAGGTAGAATACTGCTCAGAAGTTTGATGTTTTAGCTATTAGACCCCGAGGCCTACATTCTAATCTCTATAAAAAATAAAAATATATCATAGATATATGATTTACACTCTGGTTCTAAATGCAGTCGTAGATTGAGAGAATATAGACATCAAAAATTAAATTAAAAAAAAAATTTTAATTTTAGTTTTAGTTTCCTTGATGTAATTTGTGTGTGTGTGTGTTTTTTAATAAATAAAAAGTTGTTTTCCGTTACATAAGCGAGGCTTCCGGAGCGAAGCGACGGGTAGCCGACTAGTTAAGATTAACAACTTAAGATATGCAGATGATGCCACCCTGTTGGCAAAAAATGAAAAAGACATAGAATTTCTTCTAGGCATTGCACAAGATGAAAGCTTAAAATTTGGACTTAGATTGAACATTAAGAAAACTAAGATCATAACAGGAAAAATGGGAGAGCTAAAAATCGGAGATGAGATGATAGAGACAGTCTCAGATTTTGATTTTCTGGGATCAAGACTGGATGAGGAAGGAGGATGCACAGAAGATAAAGGAAAAAAATCTTGTTGAGCCGGCGAGCAATGTCGAACCTGAAGAAAATAATGAAAGACAGAGACATCTCTAAATCTACAAAGATTAGGATTGCGTAAGCAATGGTTTTTTCCCCCTGATGATGTACGGTTGTGAGAGTTGGACAATGCGGAGTAGAGAAAGAAAGAAAATCGACTCCTTTGAACTTGGTGCTGGAGAAGACTTTTGAGAGTACCATGGACTGCAAGGAAGACTAACAAATGGGTTTTAGATCAGATTAAGCCAACTTATTCGTTGGAAGCATTGATTTTAAGGCAAACTATCCTATTTTGGCCACATTATGAGAGCGGATGAGTCCATTGAAAAGATAATCATGCTTGGGAAGGTAGAGGGGAAGAGAAGAAGATGGATGGAGGATATAAAGGAAGCTACCGGGAATTCTTTGCAACAACTAAGATATGCAACAAATGATAGATCTGTTTGGAGAGCCTTAGTGCATGAGGTCACCAGATGTCGTAGACGAATTGATGGAACCTAACAACAACAACACTTAAAAATTGATAAAACATGTCATTCAATTCACTATCGCCAATATTTATAATCCAAAAGAAAAAGAAAGTCATAATGAAAACATAACTATCGCGTATCCTTACCACCCCCATTCTCATAACCAGCCGAAAAAAACTTTCAAAACACAGATATCAGTCTCGCATTCATTAACAAAGAAATTAATTGTTCCATTGGAAACTTGTATTGGGGTTGTAATAAATAACAGGGTTAATTTATTTAGTTAAATATAGTAATAATCTATGTTACTATATAGGTAATAGTGGACAGAAGTTAAAAACTAGGTTTTCAAACCACAAAAGCTGCCTACGTACTGGAAATATCAATGTTTCCAAAATTTCCAGATACATTTATGATCACAATCACAATGTAGATTTCAGTGAATTTATAATTATAGATCATCATAATGATAAAACATCTCGAGAAATACTCTCGATATCTCGAAGTCGAAGGGAAGTTAAAAAAAATTTCAGATACTGAGTTTTCGAGATAAGAAGGTCTATAACTACAAAAATTCCCTTAAAAACACAAAATACGGAATCATATTCATATTCTAAAGAGTCTTGATAGATGACAATAAGTATAAATATGTAACGGTAGTTGAAAATTAGTCTAAATACAGCAATAATAATTATTAAAAGTAGTCGAAAATAAATAGATTAAATTGAAAAGAATTAGTAAAATACAATGAACTAACATTGGTATAATTTCTTCAAAAAGTGAGAAATTCTTGGCAAAATACCTCTATTTGCTTCGACATAACTGAACGGCGATTTTTCCCGAAAAATTTTCGACATAACAAGATTTTGAGTGAAAACTCTTCGACATAAGAATTAAAATTAACATTAGATAAATATGTAATATCAAGGGGAAAAATAATTTTTCGACATATCAAGGTTTTCGAGATATCGAAGTTCGAGATATCGAGACTATACTATAATAGAATCTTATTTTATTGCCTTATTACAACCACACAATACAAATATATCTAATCTAAATATAAATATATATATTGATAATCGTAGATATAAACAATATAAAAACAAAAAAAAAAACGAAATTGGTTATAAAATAAATAAATTATCAAATGACACTTCAAATAATATCAATAATGGAATTAATGATTAAAGTAAAATGAATTGAGAAAGAAGTTTCCATGACCACAATGAACTACGTCATTCAGAACGTTTTCATTGGACGAATAAGAAGGAAAGAAGCCATTGGTTGAGTGTCAGGAAGCCGCTAGGGATGGATAGAAGACTTTTCCATATATATTGAGCCAACAACAGTATGTAGAAGGTTGACAATGGAGGCCAAACGGATCCGAAAAGCTTCCCGTAGTGTATGTTTTTAAATGTAACGTTGCCTTGTGAATGTTTTGTTATCAATTCTTTTAAAAATATCTTTTTAACACACGTAAAAATCGAATCAATTTAAATTTGGTCCGAGTTAGTTTTATTCTTATTAATATAAAAACAATTCATCAGCTAAAATTTAATGTTCATTGTTTAAGATACTTTAGGATTATTAGAAATACGATAGAAATCCATTCCTTAGATTCCAATGCAATTTTTTTATCGCTTTCTTTTCTTTCATCATTTTCTGTTTTATTGAAGTTGAATTTTATTACCATAACTGCTATAAGTAACACCAGTGCCTTATTATAAAGTTATGATCAATTTTTAATTTTTTCTTAACATTTTTATGACGAATTAAGTAAAAAATTCTTTGGAGAAGATAACGAACAAAGTCTCTTACGCTTAATTTGTAGGAAGAAGCATTTACAATGATATGTCATCTTAGATGTGACCTTTCGTGTTTTCTTTTACGCTTTATAAAATCTGTTTGTTAAATATTTTATCTGAAATTTCTTTCCAACTTCAGCTGCAGATTATGAATTTTGTTTTTTTAAGAATGAACACAAACTATGGTTTTATTTTTTTAATATGAATGATTTTACATTTTCTACAAACTAGAAGGAAAAAAAAATCATAAAAGACTAAAATTAAAAGAGATTTTTTTGAAGCATGAATCTATCCTTAGTTGTTTATGTTGTAGATAAAGCACATTTCAGTGATTTTAGCCTTAATATCACTAATATAAACATTTCCTTTTCTCTCTCTCTCTCTCTTTCTTTTAAAATACGCCCCCGAATTGTTCTGCTGATTGTTTCCACACCTTCATGATGTCACCTCATTGAAACTGGTCACAACTGGTTTGCCTCATTGAAACTCTAAATGGTCAGATCCAGAAATTTATTCATGATTGGATTGTGATATCAGCTGTTCTGTTGGCCTTCGTTCATTTTGACTATAATTTGTAAATGTACTTAAATTTACTCGAAAACGGTTAAAGATGTAGGCCTAATACCGAAATCGATAGTGCTTTCAATATAAATTTAAATTTTTAATCCAAAATTGTGTAAGTTGTCGATTATTTTACAAATTGATTCCTTCCTATCAAAGAAATCTCGAAACGGCAATAGAATAAAAGAATCTTCTAGAATTAAATTGGTGTATTAAGTATATACACTGTATACTCAATTGAAAGTGGACAGCTAGAGTATAAAACAGACAGTTTATTTACAGCGTCTAATAGCGCGTACTGTGGCCTTTTGCCCTAAGCACAGCCGACTTGTTCACACGCCGTAGCATGCGCTCCACCACTTTCTGATAGCAAGCAACCGGTATTTTTGCCCACTCCTCCTTCAAAACCTGCACAAGTTGAATTCATGTTTCCGGTCGCATCGGATGCGCATGAATTCGGCGCACCAATTCATCCCAGAAATGTTCAAAAGGGTTGAGGTCCGGGATCTGGGCGGGCCACTGAAATTCCTGAACATTATTCTCCAGAAGCCAAGCGCTGACAACACGGGCCTTATGGCACGTCGAATTTTCGTGCTGGAATAAAAATGGTCCTTCACCGAACTGCGGCCTAAACGTTGGAAGCACGGAATTGTCTATAACGTTCAGATACTGTGTGGATACCATTTTCCCCTCGATCACAACCAACGGACCGCGTCCAAACCAGGAGAATCACGACCAAACCATCACACCATCACCGCTAAACTTCAATGTTGTGATGACACATTGAGGTAGCAGCCGCTTTCCTGAGTGTGAAGCACGATTCAATAGGTAGAGTGTGAAGCATGATTCGTTGCGCAACATGATGGTCTACCAGTGGTCCAACGACCAAGACCGTCGCTCTTTACATCTGGCCACACGACGCTGGGTGTTTACAAGGGTGATGTTAGAGTTGTGGGCAGCATCCCGACCGGTGTACCCTAAGTCATGGAGCTCCCGACTAATCGTCATGGTAGTGACAGTAGTTCCCTGCTGGAAGTCCTGCCGCCGTTGTTCCGCTGCAACAGCCCTATTCTTCAGGGCCCTTCGGTCTCTATCGGTCAACAAGCGGGCTCGGCCACCTCCATGCCGTCATGTTTCGACTCTTCACGTTTCCACTTCGGGATAATAGTACCCACGGTCGACTTTGGCAGGTTCAGTGTCGCTCCAATGGCTCGCACACACTAGCCTATGATTACTCAACGTTGAAAATCGCTCAGCTGCTTTGATGGCGGCATTTTACCTCAGCACTTGGTTAGACACTAAATGACTCCAACTATAGATGATCGTGTTATTTTATAACGAATATATTCAAATTATTGCCCGAGTTTGCAAGGGTTGTTCCACTAAGGCAGGTGTCCACTTTTAATTGAGCAGTCAGTGTACAAGGTTCCAAAAGTCAATATTTTGGTTAGTTATTTTGGGAAATCAATGCATCGGCCATTTTAAGAAAAAACATTCATATACATATAATATCTTTATATACATATCTTTTTCTGAACATTTTTTTATGTAACCTATTTGAATTTCTAGTTGCAAAATTACTGATAAAATAATAAATCTTTCTCATTATTTTGATACTGTAGTAATTGATCCAGTTACAAATTTCAACATTTATAATAATAAATGTTCCAGAATTTCATCGTCAACACTATACTGCACTTTGCAACTCGTGTGAGAATGGGGAATTGCTTATCTGAAGGCATCTTTAAGCTGGTTCTAACATCATTTATAGGATCGAACAATGTTGACACTGATCTAATTTCAATATCATCTTTCAAAATGGTTTAATCCCATTCCAGTGTAAAAGAGCAGCTAAAATTTGATAAACAATGACAACTTGAGGTCCTGAATAAATGATAAAAATTTCAAGGAAGGTTTCGACTTGTCAAACCTAACCATTCCCTTGTTAGTTTTAGAGAAACTATGATCAATGCAAGATTTTGAGAATTAATTATTTGTAGTTATGCTGCTGGTGGTTTTTAATATATATGGTTTTTAAAAGTAGTAGTATTTTTTTACTAATATCTATGTTAGAATCATCTATATAAATTAAACTTGAATTAGTTTTGTTTTTAATTTCCAATAATTTTTTTTTTAAATTCATTATTGAAAAATTTTTTATTCGTGTGATATAAATATATAGTTATAGATATCCTAAGTAATTCATATAGAGTTGGAGAGCTAGTTTTAATTATACAGATCATACTTCCAGGAGTGATAGAATTCGAATTTACAGTTGTTACGGAATATTCTGACTGAAAATATCGACACTACCGCCTTTAGAACTTGTTCTTAATTTGAAAACTATTGACGTCAGGTAAATTGTAAAGAGGTATTTCATCTTCTTTGATGTTAACTTCTACTAGTATAATTAGATCTAATATTCAATGTTAGTGTCAATGTTTGTGGTTAGGTAGAGAAAATTTGATCTAAGACTTCTGATATTCAGGAATAATATATTTATTTTTATGATTATGAAAATTGTTTTATTTTTATGATTCCATGAATTTATATTATCTATTATATTTAGTTCGCCTAATTAAATTTGATTATGATTTTATTTCTTGTGTGTTTCAGACATAAGGAATTTCATTTATATGTGTTTGTGTTCCGGGATTACATTTCCACATCTTCTTCATATTGAATTTTTTTGAAGTTACATAATTTACAATTATGGGTCTTGGTTTGTTCCTGTTCATTTTGCGATATCTTCATTAAAAGTCAATTTTTTCAATATTTATCACTTGCTAAGTTTTCATTTTCTTTTTCTTCGACCTCTATTATTCCAATGTTTTTTTTTCTCTCCTCAGCTTCTATTTCGTGGACGTTGAATTACAGATGCTGGAATTTTTTCTTTGTAAGTATTATTGCTTTCTGCCATTTTTATCATATTTTTTACAATATCTTTTTGACTATCTTGATAAGCTTGTAATTTTTTTAAATATCTTGATATTGCTTGTAAACAAAAGTTACTGATTTTCTGATTTCGAATAATGCAGTCCCAAATCACTGGTTAAGTTCGTATTCTCACTGAGGGGAGAAGGGTTGTCATTTAGTTATTTTTGATTAGAAATGTTGGAATTCTCAACTTCTGTGTTTGTATCATTCGTTGTTTTCTTATTATGAGTAATTATCGTTTTGCATTTATCGCATTTCCATATTTTCTTCTTTGACGGAGTGGAAATATCAGCTCTTTCACTCTCCCTAGCGCAGTTAATATGTTGTTCTGAACCGCATGACAGGCATTGTAATTCCTCTGATTTCATTAATTTTCTGCAAGCCACACATTTAATCTTTAGATTAATACTCACTCATTTTGACTAAGTTTGAAACACTCTTAGACTAGTTGTAATGTAGGACTTTCTTGTAATTGATGATTTATTTATTTTTTTGAATGTGGAGCCAAATCTGCACGTCTTCTTATTGTGACGCTTGCGCTCAGTCTCCGATAATATCAAATCGTTAAATATATTTTAAATATTTTTATCGCTTGATTGAAGTTTAATAATGACATTAACGCAAGAAAATGAAGAAATATCTTGAAATAATATTAACAATTTTAATTCTGTAACTTTGGAGTGCTAAATGACGAAAAAATATGTTTTCTAAGCATGTTTCGGATTCTGTATGAATATACAACTATTCAAACTACAAAAATAATTATTTCTAAAAACTTATTATAATTTTCTAAATAAACCAGCGCATAATCTCACAGCTGCTTTATTCCTCTTCGGTTTTTTTTTCCATCTTTTTATTTATTTACAGGTTTTTACCCTTGAATTCATAACACTTCACGGACTCTTCTGGTCATATTCCACAGAAGTCAGTACCACCGCTTTCCTGAGTTCTGTTTCCGGTTCCAGACTTATCCTCAACATCCTGACTAGTTGCCAAATGCTGTTTCCGGCGTCGTCTTTAGCATCTGGATCACGTTATAGTATCCGCCAGACACCCCTATTCGTTCCAACGCTCAAGATCCCATTGGTCAACTTCAATCTCTAATTTTAATATTAATTTTCTATTAGTCACAGATTGTACTTAAGAACGATTCTATATTTGTAATTTTCTCAGTTGAAAATGCCTAGTTGAACAGGCGAAACCCGGTTCTGTACCTATTAATTTTTAATGTGTTAAATATTTATTTTATCAGTTTTTAAATGTGTGACCATCCTTCATTTCATTTTAAAGGCACACGTTTTACTTTATCTACTTCTAATTTTCTTTTCATTTCTATATTTTTAATTTATCGCTTTGTCTCTACTCGTTTTAACAGCTGCACCGATAATCTCAAAATTTGGTTCGTATCTTAGTTATTGAAAATTTTAAACCCTTACCACATATAATTTGATCTCCACCCGTCTCTTATCTTAACAATAACCTTCGAAATCCCTCGCGAAATGGTTAAACTGATCTCTTTGCTATGAAATTAGAATACAAGCATCTGCTCCAACTATCAGTCTTCAAAAGGCAGAGGCGTAGCATGGTTTCAGTCGCCCGTGGAATAGGCCAAATTCGCCGCCCCTTTATTTAGGTATTTAAATCGAAAAGGCTCCAAAATTTACAGAAATTCTAGAACTAGAATGCTACTGTTACGATATATATTTTTATTGAAAAATTAATAGAATTAAAAATAAAAGTTCTGTCTTTAACGAAAATTTTATTCATCTAATTATTTCTAAGAGCAAAGTCTTTTATTGCACTATCAATGTCTATAGCATCACATACTTCTTGCTCAATAGACAAGATAGCCAGATTGGTTAGCCTTAAAGTACTTATTGTTGATCTGAAATAATTTTTGATCAACTTCAACTTTGAAAAGCTTCTCTCACAGCTGGCATTGCTTTATGGCAATTGTAAGGAATATACGGAGCATTATTATAATATTGGGCACAGTATCTTCATCTTGGATTTCACAATAATTGTAATAATCCAAGTGGGTCCACATTAATTAGTTTATTTGCGTTGCCTGGGGCAGCTATGAAAGCCCGTAGTCGAACTCGTTCGAGCTTGAAGTCCTGTTCGCCAATTTCGGCAGAATGATGCGCTGTCTAGATTACATTCAATGTCGTCCGAATCTAATAGTATAGCCGGCGTTAGATAGGCAAACTTCTTCGCCAAATTCCGTAGTTGCTAAAACCTCTCACGAATTTCTACAATTAAACTATCTAACGAAGGAAACAAGTTTCCGTCTCAACTCATTTCATGGAACAAGTTGGCATCTATACTTCCTTCGTCAAATATGTGCCTTCTCGTTTTGAGCCTCTGAGGTTCCATGGAAATGCCGAAGTCTTCACACAAATTTTTTGCAAAACTTATAGCGCCGTCTGTTAATTCCTCTCGTTTCTCTATCAGTACCGTCTGCAAAGCACTTACTTTCTGAGCGCACAGTTTTATGTCGAGTCCCATTTCTTGTAAATATTTTTGTGCATCGTTGACTTCATGTAACACAGCTTGCCAAAGGCCCAAGAAACAAAGAAAGGAAAATGACTGCTTCGTAACTAGCAAAGTTCCTGCGTCTGATCTTGTGTTTAAGCTTTCATCTGTCTCTCTCAGTTTTTCCAGAGTGACCAAAATGTCTACGTAATGATACCTTATCATATTTACGGCATCGCCTCTTTCGCTCCACCGCGTATCTGAACACTTTTTAAACTTTTACCTATAGCTGCTATCAGAACTTCCCAACGATGTATGGACAAGGCAAAAAATGAATAGGAACATTCTAATGTATCGAAAAAAAGTTATTAAACTCGTCTTAACTGAGGCAGCATGTAAACAAACCAGGTTTAACGAATGGATTGAGCAAGGTCAACTTTGAGATTTATTTGTTTTATTCTTTGCTGAACTCCTGAATGCCTGCGAGCCGAAACTGCAGCATTATCGTATGCTTGCCTCTACAGTTCCTTATATCGAGACCATCAGCTTCAAGCTTGCTCAAAATCATGTTTGAAATTCCTTCAGCAGTTTCTTCTTTCTTCGAATTTGGCCGACTATGGACCACGTGAAATAACTCATGATTATTTTTCTACCTTCTTTCTTCTCTTCCAGTATTCTTTCATTCTTTCTCCATGTTGTTTCCGTCTTTCTTCCGTCCATTTTGCTCCCGTCTTCTTCTTTGCGTTTTCTTGAAAACCCTTGAATCCCCTGATCTTTTTTCTGAATTCTTCTCTTCTCTCCACCTCTTCTCCATCTATTTTCATTTCTTCCATGTTTATTTTTGTATCAATGAAATCTATAAAAGATTCCACTATTTTTACTTCCTGATTTTCAATCACTACATATCTTATATCTGGCTTGTTTGGTCTTTGTGAGAAACATCCGGAGTGCTGTCG
>JAFIDM010064076.1:0-10854 GCA_023159025.1 Thereuonema tuberculata
GTCCTAGCAAGAGCAAGAAAAATGGAACTGTCATTCCATTTGACAAAAAATATATACAACAAGAAGTCCATATCTATAAACGCTAAAATTAGGCACTACAATACAGTCATTAAGCCAGAAGGCCTCTACGCCTCAGAATGCCTTGCACTAAACACAGCCAGACAATTAGACGAGGTAGAAAAAAAGGAAAGAAAGATCTTACGGAAAATCCTGGGACCAAAATATGAAGATGGAAAATGGAAACTGAGAAACAACAAAGAAATCTACGCAAAAACAGAAAAAATAACTGACACAATGAGGAAAAGAAGAGTGGCTTTCTACGGACACATTAAAAGAATGAGTGAAGGTAGACTGACGAAGAGATTATTCACCTTCTTCGACAGAAACCCCAAGACTCAGATGACATGGATCAAGGAGGTCAGAAAAGACATGGAAGAAATGAAAATAGATGGAGAAGAGGTGGAGAGAAGAGAAGAATTCAGAAAAAAAGATCAGGGGATTCAAGGGTTTTCAAGAAACGGCAAAGAAGAAGACGGGAGCAAAATGGACGGAAGAAAGAAGGAAACAACATAGTGAAAGAATGAAAGAATACTGGAAGAGAAGAAAGAAAGTAGAAAAATAATCATGAGTTATTTCACGTGGTCCATATTCGGCCAAATTCGAAGAAAGAAGAAGAATTTCAATTGAAGTTGAGATCTGTCATTCATTAGCATGCGCACTATATCGAAAGCATTGTTCTCTAGACACACTCGATCCCGTCACTTTGCTCTCTGATTGGTCGGAATATTCCAGAAGCATGGCAACCGCGTGACATTCAGGACACTGATTGGCTAAAATTTTACAGATTCTTCTTGAATTACTTTTTCATATATAAAGCAAATGCAAAATTATCTCATTCGTTATTACTAAGTTATTTTATAATACCTGTACGTCGAATTTGCAACATAAAATGACTGCGGCGAAAAAAAGTAAAACCTACGATTGTAATAGTGATTGGGAGGACGAATTCTTTTATCTTTGGCGAAACACACTTATCTTTGGCATTATAAAACCGTGCATAAAAATTATGAAAATGATTTTCCGCAAAAGAGTGAGTTAAGAAGATGAAATCTTCAAGATTTGAATAGTAGTTTGAAAGCAGAGCAATCCATATTCATGCAGGGCCGGCGCTAGGAGGGTGCAAGGCCTCGGGCGAGATGAATTTTGCGTAGGAGGGTGCAAGGCCTCGGGCGAGATGAATTTTGCGGGGCCCTTGCCAATCCTATTTTAACAACCAAAAAAAAAAAAACCGAAATCTAACCAACTAAAAACAAAAAGCGACTATACTATTTTATCCTCTACCCAGGCGCGGGGCCTGGGGCGATCGCCCCCATACACCGGCTCTGTTCACTAGACCAGCCAAACAATCAGTAGCTGCAACAATTGCATGTTTTAAAATTTCCTACATACTGACAAAACACAAGAAACCTTTGGAAAGATAGTGAAAGAAACATTTATTGAAGCGGCAGTTTAATGACGTTTAATGACTTAAAAAATATAACAGAGATTATAGCTGCCATCAAGGAGGTCCAGTTATCTCGTCCAACTATTACTAGACGTGCCGAGATCATGAGCAGTGCTTTGGAGACCAAACTGAAAAGTGATATCATGGAATGTACATACTTTTCTTTGCACTTTGATGAGTCCACTGATATGACTGATACTACCTAGTTATGTATTTTCATTCGAAATATTTCGAACGAAATATATACGATTTTTAACAGATGCAAAATGCTTTCAAGGCTATTTAAGATAGAAGGTTGGCTCCGCAGCGAAAACGGTTTCTATTGGCTAACGCAACGACGTCATCTGGATGCAAGATTGGATTGCAAAGCACTCGGACTTTTAGTGTAATACCCAATAACTATTTCTAACTCAAATTAAAAGTTTTGAAATATTTAAATTCTCTCCCGATTTAAGTATTTTTTTTGTCAAACACTTACGATAATTTAAAAAACAACTGGAAAAAATATTAAGATAAAATGAATTTTAATTTTCTTTTAATGTCTAGCACAAATTTACTTTCCTTAAAAAAATATCTTTGTAAAACTTCATGTATCTAAAAGAGAAAGATTTCATTGACAAAACATCATATCTACTTAAAATGACTGTTAGGCCCAACACAAGACAAAACAAAACAAACAAATGCCTTTTCGATTCATTTTATGAGGGGGACTAGAGTACAGCTGTTTCACAATTCTACTTGATCATCAGCTCTAGCCAGCCCCCTCGATAAAAATGAATCGGAGAGCTGATGATCAAGTAGAATTGTGAAACAGCTGTACTCTAGTCCCCCTCATAAAAATGAATCGAAAAGGCATTTGTTTGTTTTGTTTAGTCTTGTGTTGGGCCTAACAGTCATTTTAAGTTGAATTGACGGCACGTTAAACCCAATTTTTTAACATTATTGCGGCCTATGTTGTTTTGTTCTTCTTGTCCTTTTGTTATTTAATGTTGTTCGCCTACTAGTTGTAGGGAACATTCCCGATATTGCCTCTCGGCTTTTAGGGTTTTATTTATATTGCCTTTTGCCTTTGGCGAGGTCACAGTCTGCTTGACTGATGACTTCACCTTAGCTTTGCCTCTCCGATTCATTTTTATCGAGGGGGCTGGCTAGAGCTGATGATCAAGTTGAATTGTGAAACAGCTGTACTCTAGTCCCCCTCATAAAAATGAATCGAAAAGGCATTTGTTTGTTTTGTTTAGTCTTGTGTTGGGCCTAACAGTCATTTTAAGTTGAATTGACGGCACGTTAAACCCAATTTTTTAAAACATCATATCTAATTAAGAAAAAGTTTCCACTGTTAGGAAATTAAAAGTATTTCTAAACTTTAAAGAATATAAATTATCTAAACTCTCTTTCAATGAAAATGCAGGGATTATTCATTCAAAAATCAACTAAATCAAACTGATGAAAATAACCCAGGTTCTGAGCCTACACTTTTTAAGATTGACGTAAATTAAAGTGTGTATAAATAATCGGAGAAGAACTCATAAAATAAAATCTTTTCATAGACAGAATATCATTTTTATTATTTAACCAATTAGTAAATATTATAAAATAATTTTTTTTGAATGGTGAAAGAAACTTAAAATTATGTTAAACATATTTTCAACAAAGGAATTAATTTATGAATATTTTTAACATAACTTTATTGTTTGTTTGTTCCTTTCACCATTTAAATCAGCAATTTATTATAACACAGGTAAAACATCACTTATTTTGATAAAATAACAAAAAAGAAAAAGAAAAAGAAAAACAACACTATAAACAAAAAAATTCACGAATTTCATCTACTTTTTCCTTAGCTTCCGCGCAGTCTGAGCCAAACATCAAGGGTAAATTCTGCTGATGATTCCTAATACGGATGAAACAGCTGTTCTTGATTCCCGTTGATGTTGGCTAGTGTGCGAAGGCATATTTACTGTCCAGTTGTGATTTTTCTTGATTTATGAATTATTATGGACGTAGTTTTGTTCTCTTTTTTTCAAATTCTTTGCAAGCATTATATTTCTTTAAATTTCATTGGTCTTTATTGAAAACGATATCAAAATAGTTAAAATTAATTTTATTTTGTAATATTTGATGAAAATAGCAATGAAATTTATAATTTCTGTCTCAATATTATCTGTGAAAAGTTTTTTTTTTATTTATTTTGGTATCAGACCGCTTTTAAATTTAATATTTCAAATATTATTTCGCTAATATTTAAAACATTTTTGAAAAAAAAAAATCTCTATTCATTATTTAAATAGAAGAGAATTTGCAAGTTGCAACCATTTGACGTTAGGCTCAAATAGAAAATATCGCGCTGTCAACTATGTATCGATTTGGACCCTTCCCCCCCCCCCCCTTGATCAAATGGTTCTCTTTTGTTTCAAGTCTTTTCATTGGTTGACTGTATACTGACTTCCGGCTTTTAAGAAACATATAATTCAGTTCTTATGATTAAATATAAAAAAAAAGAAAAAAAGAAAGTATTTTTTCTTCGTTCGAACTTTAATTGAAATAAACGATAAAAATAAATCTTGTTTTGAACTCAATGATGTCAATGAATCAGTGATTATAAATAATTATGAGTAAAACTTAAGTATGTAAGTTTTTTTTTTTTTTTTTTTTTTTTTTTTAAAATACCGGTATGTATTAGTGAAATAGAAACGTCTATTAAAATCTAAAAAGTCTGTTTCAACAAATAAACATAGATTGATACAGGGTGTTTCTAAATTCATAGAACAAACTTTAAAGGGTGGTACACTAAAACAAACAATGTATGCCCGTTATATGTTTATATATGTGTATGTATATATATATGTATTTGGATATGTTATGTATATGTAGGTTCGTTATGTTTTATATTGACTTTAACCAGAATTTTTACATGAATCAGTTATATCAAGCCAATTTTCTTTTACTCTTCTTGAAAGAAATCTTACAATGATTTGTCTATTTCTATTATAATGGGATCTCCCAAATCTACAGAGAGCAGAAACAGACATCTATTTTTCTGTGGGTTTTGAATTTGTAAAGTTTCCGAAATTTCAAAGTTCACTCTGTATAGAAGCTGTGGGACATTATGCGATCGCTATTACGATTACTGATGCTACCTTGTTTACATTATCTTATTTGACTGATAAGATAACATATTTCATATAAGACAGACTGTTAGTCCCACTTCACACAAATGCTTACAGTATCAACAAATGGCCAACATTGGGCCAATATTCTGTATTACATGGGAAATTGTACTGTACAATGGGATTAGAGGTCAATTAATTTCTTCTTTTTATTTATGTATCTGATTAGGAAAGATACTGTGCTTGAATCAAATATTCCCATATTTTTTTAGTAGATCTCTTCTCCTAATTCTTCTATTATTAAATATTTCTAACATCACGCCAAATTTAAATGTAAAAACTACATTTAATATGAAAAATCAAATTTTCGAAAAGATTACACGTCTTTTCTTTTTTCAAGCCTAAAATAACAATCATAAGAAAAGACGTGTAATCTTTTCGAAAATTTGCTTTTTCATAATAAATGTAGTTTTTACATTTAAATTTGGTATAATGTTAGAAATATTTAATAGTAGATGAATCAAATATTGCTTGCAAAGTATCTCGTTTTTAAAACATCACTTTGTCTTGAGTTGGTTAGGTTGGCAAACAGCTAGGAAATGATAGTGTACACAAGGATAAACAAACAGCGAAAGAAAAGAGTAACAGATTCTTAAAAACTAAATTAATTATTTAAAAAAAAAGTAATAATTGTTGGTTGTAAAACAGGGAATTACACAGAATAGCAGGTCCACAAATGAATAACGAGACAGTTTATGAAGAAAAAGGTTCTTTATAATTAAAAAAAAAATTTTAAGTATTGTTTTAAACAGACAATTTATATAGTTTATTTGACTGAGTATGCGAAGTTTTGCTATTACATTTTGACATTGTTTTCATAGTTTAAATCTGTTGGTTTTACTGTTCGTTTGTCTGTGTGTATGCGCATCAGTGGCGTATATAGAATATATTTTCTGGGGGCCTAAGATTAATGTAAGGTTAGGTTAAGAAATTTTAAGTAGACACTCCATGGAAACCTATCTATTCAACCAAAAAAAAAAAAAAAACAATGTTTGGAGGGAATAGGGGGGGGGGGGCCCGGGCCAAAAAATCTATTCAACCAAAAAAAAAAAAACCCCTCGGCCCCCCCTCCCTTATATACGCCCCTGAAGTGCATCATCCTATAACCACTGAACGGATTTTCATAGAATTTATTAAGTTGCTAATTTAGGGTTTAACATAAAACACAGATTCATTTCCTTTGGTCTCTTGCTGGAATGGTTGAACTGATTTCTTTAAATTGTGGTTTGATGTTTAACTGTGATCGAATTCAAAATTTTAGCGCAATTACTGTGATCTCCAGTCCAGCCTCCAATCCTAAAATTGACTTCTTAGCGCTGCATGCTCAGTTCACACTATGCGATGGATAGCTAAGCGTACATCTACAGTGCAACTGTTGGCAATTGAACACACGCCCAATAGCCATGACGTAACTATTTGTAAGCCAATCAGAAACAGCCACGCATAAAAAAACAGGAGCTGGTTTAATTGAATTTTCCTCAAAATGTCGGAATGCAAAATATTGCAGAGCAGTGCCCGAGAAATTATTTTCAAAGTCGAGGAATGTTTCCAACAGGAATTTGAGAATGAAATTTACATTCAAATTGTCTCATTTAAAGAAATACTGTTTCAATGTGTATTTCTATCAATCCTGTAGAGGCTACTGCTGCTGTCACATCCCACGTGACTTGACCCGATTACCTTCGTACGTTGGTTGCACTTTAATAATATTGTTATAAACATATAAGACTCACTTATAAAAAAATATATATGCAAACTTAAGAGAATTTTACCATATTATATGAAAAATATGATTTTAGACTTCAACTAATTTTATTTTGTTGCTGTGGGAAAGATATTAAAGAAAAACCCAAATAAGGGTTATGATATCTTCTTCTGCTAATTTATCAAGTCTCAGATGGTATCCATTGGACTTAACGATAATTTGATCGAACTCAATTTAACAACTATTTTAAATATATTTCCTTTATTTCTATATTTCATGAGAATATATTTCACGTAAAGAGGGTTGTCTTTGAAGCACATGTTGTAATATCGTCACAGACCGTATGCTTATCAAAAATTTAGGAACTACAAGCGTTCTCATACATTTTCAGTGAGTATAATAATCTATATTACTAAAATCTTTTATTTCTCTGTCTGTCTGTCTGTCTGTCTGTCCGGCGCAGTTTTCTGTGAGAATGAAAAATAGAAAGAATTTTTTCAATGAAACATCCGCGACAGGAATCGAACCTGCAACCTTCTGATCCGAAGTCAGACATCTTACCCATTAGGCCATGGGAACTACAACTCTCTTCATATTGCTTTTTTGACTTATCTGTCAAAACTGAACTGACTTTGACTGAAAAGTAACAATTGTAATTGAAAAGAAAGTCAAAAAAGAAAGACGCAGTACGTCATTAGGTAGAATTCTGAGAAATCAGTATTTGTAACTTAAAAACCACTGAAAAGTATCAATTGGAATTGGATAAACGAGATGAACGAGAGTGTCGATAACATCAATCGAATGATAAGTCTAAGAATACAAGGAGAGACTACAGAGCATACAATACAAGTGCGAATAAAATTGACACTTCTGATAATCCATCACACGAACATCTCCATATGCCCAAGTGTCTGAACGCATTGAATCTCAGCGGAATTCCTCAACATCGTTTGTCATTGAAGATTGGATCTCCAATAATATTGTTGCGAAACATCAATCCCAAGTTTGCATACTGCAATGGAACCCAACTTAAATGCTGTTCATTCGGTAATGATCTCTTAGAAACCGAAATTATAACAGAACTCACAAAGGAGATTTTGTTTTCATCCATAGGATGTCTGTGGAACCATGCGGTAATCTACTTCCATTCACTTTCACAAGAAAACAATTTCCGATCAGACCTTCTTATGCGATATTTATCAATAAAGCTCAAGGACAAACTCTAAATAAAGTTGCCATATAATTGGAAAACGTTGTCTTAACTCACATATAACTTTAGGTCTTTGAGTCACAATTCAACAGAATTTGGTTATCTTCACTCTAAAGAATACTCACAATCAATTTGTTGCGAAGAATTTCGTATACAAGCTATGATCTTCATTTATCATCTATATCAACTAAGGTCCATCTGAAATAATTCCATAAAATATCTATATCAAAAAATTTGATGGCCAAGCTAATAGATATAGATAATTTTCACTATTTGTAACGCAAAAACCACTGAAAAGTATCAATTGGAATTGGATAAAAAAGAACAGAAAAAAAAATAATCACTATTTCTATTAGGTGGAATACTGAAAAATCGCTATTCGTTACTCAAAAACAATCACTATTTCTAACTCAAAAACCACTGTAAAGTATCAATGGAAATAAAAAAAAGAGACTCAAGAAAGAAAGAAGCACTATTTCTATTAAGTAGAATACTGAAATCTCAATATTTGTAGCTCAAAAGCGACTGAAAATTGTATCTATATTACGAAAATCTTTTATTTCTCTTTCGGTCTAGTGCAATTATTGTAATTTACAAAAATAGAAATAATTTCTACAAGTTATCTACTGGAATCCAACATGCAACCTTCTGCTCCGAAGTTAGACATCTTAGGCATTAGACCAGAAGGATTACATTCTAATCTCTATAAAAATAAAAATATATCACAGATATATGATTCACACGCTGATTCTAAAAGCAGTCGTGAATTGAGAGAATATATATACATCAAAAATTAAAATAAAAAAAAAACTTTAAAAAAATTTTAGTTTTATTTTACTTGATGTAATTTGTGTGTGTGTGTTTTTTTAATAAATAACAAATTGTTTTCCGTTACATACGCGAGGCTTCCGGAGCGAAGCGACGGGTAGCCGACTAGTTTCTTAAAATAAAAGAAATTATATTGATTGGTGATTTTTTTATATGTAGCTGACGTATTGATGAAAAAGCGACCATTTGCACAATTAATTAAATTTAAAAATGTTTAATACAAGAAAGGAGATCAAAGACTGCACATAAATAAACAAATCACATCTTTCAGTTTGTTTTAATGTGAAGTCTTTGGTTTCCTTTTTTTAATACTTTTTCTTGTAATTAAAAAAAAATGCATTTATAAGTTTATAGAAGATGCCGATCGTGGTTGATTGAAGACGACATGTCAAATCCCGCACTGGACAATTTTTAATAAACTACTTTTTAAAACTCTTCTGTAGTCCGAGGAAGGGAACCGTAAATAACGGGTTCTCGAAACTTGTAACTGTATTTTTTAATTTGTATTAAATATCTTCAAAAGAAATTATAGTTTGCATGCCAGCTTCAGAATGCCACTTAGTGTAGAGCCAATGTTTTCAAACTGATAGAATGAAAACATTTACCATTGCTAAGTGAATAGTTTTTGTAGTTTTGACAAACGGCAGAAAAGAATGGACGAGATTAAAACGAGATCAAAGAGACGTAGAAATGAAAGCGCCTCAAAGCACAGGTCCTTATTTAATTCCCATACAATGTGGTTTCGAAAACGCCAGTTTTAAAAAATGAAGTTAAAATAATTGTACAGTTACATTAAATCCAACATAAAACATTAAAATAAAAAAAAAATATTAAGATATAATCAAAATTTAAAGAAGTTTCAAGATGAATCTTCCACAGTTTCAAAATTTATTTGAACACACACACACACACATACAAATTGATTTCCTAACTAATTTTGCGAAAAATGATATAAAGCAATTTTGAATCAAAGGAAGCGAATTCCCTTATCCTATTCTTAACTCTGTGTCTCAATAACTCAAACATTGTTTTGATTCTGATATACTTTAGTAATATTGAGTAAATGCTTCAGACTAACCAAGATATCTAATGATTTTAGTTCAAATGCATTTGCTAGCGTGAGATTTAGTGTTTATTTTTGATATTTTTAATTATTTCTATAACGTCAGCTGCTGTAGGAGAGATTAAAACTAATGTGTTAAATTGAATGAACTTTTGATTATTAAGAAGTTTTGTATTACACGAACCTCCTTCAATATTACCTGCATTTACAAAAGTATCATCAAACTTCGTTAATATATTTTGCATTTTGTTTTGTTTATTTTGTTGATCTATTTCTTTAGTTTTCTTTATATTATTATTTTTGTTAATAACACTAGTCGGCTACCCGTCGCGTCGCTCCGGAAGCCTCCCTTATGTAACGGAAAACAATTTTTTATTTATTAAAAAAAAAAAACACACACACACGCACACACAAATTACATCAAGGAAACTAAAACTAAAATTTTTTTAAAGTTTTTTTAAATTTAATTTTTGATGTCTATATTCTCTCAATCTACGACTGCTTTTAGAACCACCTTGTAAATCATATATCTATGATATATTTTTATTTTTTATAGAGATTAGAATGTAGGCCTACTGGTCTAATGGCTAAGACGTTTAACTTCTGAGCAGTATTCTACCTAATAGAAATAGTGCATCTTTCTTTCGTGACTATCTTTTTTTTTTATTCCTATTGATACTTTTCAGTGGTTTTCGAGTTTAAAATAGTGATGGTTTTTGAGTTACCAATAGTGATTTTTCAGTATTCTACCTAATAAAATACTGCTTTTATTTCTTGACTGTTTTTTTTTTATTCCAAATGATACTTTTCAGTGGATTCTGAGTTACAATAGTGTTCAGTATTCTATCTAATAGAAATACTGCTTCTTTCTTTTTTGAGTCTCTTTCTCATTCTAATTGGCACTTTTCAGTGGCTTTTGTGTTCCAAATATTGATGGTTTCTGAGTTACAAATAGAGATTTTTCAGTATTCTAGCTAATAGAAGTACCGCTTCATTCTTTTTTGACTCTCATTTTAATTATAATTGTCACTTTTCAGTGACGTTTGACTTACAAATATTGATGGCTTTTGAGTTGCAAATAGTGATTTTTTTCGGTGTTCCACCTGAAAAAAAGAGTGCTTCTTTCTTTCTTGACTGTTTTCTTTACTGCAACATCTGGCGTGTACAGCACATATTTTTCAATATCACATAGAATTTGGTTAAGTAAGAATATTGAAAATATTGCAACGTTTCGGCAATTATCGTTCTAAATGTCAGTTTCGAATTACAAATAAATGACGGATGGGAAATAAATAAATAATCTTGAGATTCAAAAAAAAAGGTTGACTACATTCCTTATTGATGGGGGAAAGGAAAGGAGATATAAGTCAAAAA
>JAFIDM010064077.1:0-10439 GCA_023159025.1 Thereuonema tuberculata
CTACTTTGAACGAAGAATCTAAACTTGAAGACAAATCAAAACTTCTTAAATTCCAACAACATTCAACTGCAAATGATATGATATCCAATGAATCCAAAGAAAATAATAAAGAAGAATTCAGTGTAAATGAGGACTCGAAATTTAAAGATAACGTAGATGGTAATGAGAGAGATGATGCGTACGAGAAGTCTTCAGCAAGCGATGATGACATTCAAAAAGAAAGACATCCGTACGGAGGTGAAATTTCTAACATTGAAAGGCTCTCCATAAACAGCAAAGAAGAGATCTTGACAGAGGCTTTAGATAAATCTAATTTAAATTTACGAACGTCTTTAAATGATGCAGTTCAGAATTTAAAGGATAATTTAAATGATAGTACTGCAAATATTGAGTCTACTCTAATCAGAATCTCAGAGAATGATTCAAATGAGTCACTTGCAGATTCAGAAAGTCCTATAAGAAATGATTCACATGATATCTTGAAGAATGATTTAAAAGAATCTCCCACAAGCTCGGAAAGTTCAACAGATGACTTGTATATCTCAATCACTGATTCAAAAGAGTCGCCTGCAAATTTGGTAAATGATTCTGCAGAGGTAGAGAGAAGTGATAGTTTGAAGGAATCTAAAGGTAAATATTCTGTCAAAAACGAAAATTCATCCTCACCGATAAGTAAGGACCCCCACAGCCTAAATGAAAATGAAGTCAAGGAAGACAAAACTTCATTGCAAGATAATTCCAGCAATAATACTTTTCAGAAAGAATTGCATCTGTCTTCAAATAACCCAAAAAGACAGATTGTTGATGATCGTGGGTTCGTAGTAATAGATATGGAATCTGTGACTGACACCTCTTACTTGCCTTTCCAACTCTTTTCTCATATCATGTTTGCAGTTAATGTCACGCAGCAGAAAGTGATTTGGGTAACAAATGATCCCTCAACGTTGGTAAGAAGAAACATACGTTTTGTAGAGAAGACATTAGAAAAAGATATATTAGGTGAGTGTTATTTTATTAAGATCTCTGTCTTGTCTCCCTTTTTTTCTAAAATTCCTTTAATATTTGCAGAATTTAATATTTTTCTAAAATTTTTCTTTTGTTTATAATTTAAAATAAATTATGAGTTATCTAAATTAATAACTTAATAATTGCTTAAAGCAATAAAACCAAAAATCAGTTTGTTTGAATCGAATCCATATTTATAAAAGAAAACATTGGCTATTTCTACCCATTGATCCTCCGAAACCATAAAACACAGAAACATAAATAAGGTATCAAATGTTAAGTATATTTTTAAGAATGACTACATTTTATTTTTCTTCCAAGTGAAGTGGGTCAACCGTGATATAATGTCAAAAGCGAAACCATTGACTTTTGACCTGCTTTCCTGCCACCCACACACGACGGGCATTGGATTCCCAAGATCATTTCCTAAGTCAGCAGGGAAGCCACAAAAAATTGTTATATAAATATAAAAGATAACATGGCAGGTTTGCTTGACAGATTTGCTAGTTTTAATTAAAAATAAAGAGAAACAACAAAATAAAAATGAATAGTAAAAGCGACTATTTTCAGAAAGTAACGAATACATCCGATCACTGGAACCAATTTCATTGCTTTGAGTTAGTATAAATAACGTTGGACAATTTGGATTATGTTGTTGTTGTTGGCGTTTCCGAATCCATCTTGGATTACTGACCATGGAGAAGTCTGACTGTTATAATTATACTCCGTGATGGAAAAGAAAATTTGCTGTCTTTTTAGATATCAATCTAGGAGTTACGTGGCAGTGAGATTTCTAGCATCCTTTCACGAAGAGAAACAAACATTAAAGAAGAAAGGAACATTCAAACCCAGGCTCCGACAGAGCAGCCGCATGCCACCGCCTTGACCACAAGGCTAGGCCGGAAAGGCAATTTGAACCATGTAAAACATGATAGAATTTTTCTATATTTTCTGCAGATATTGCATATTACATTTCTGCTCTTGACGTTTTGCACTGTTTCGTTTTTAAATAATAACATCTCAAAGTAGGCTCTCAATTTTCATAAAATATATAGTTTCAATTTGTGCTATAAGTTCAATATTGATTCTTGAAGTATAAGATGCATGTTTTTCCTTAACTATTTATGACAACGCTGTTACAATGGTGCTAAAAGAAAGGCTTCATTAGGTTTGAAACTCATCAATTTGGAATCACCTTCCTTTGATGATGACGATTGAAGGGACAAACAGAAGTTCAAGTTGGTTTCTTATACCTTTCAATTGTTTTCCTTCATAAGTGGACAGTTGGTGACAGTAACATCAGTAACATCGCTTATTCTTTGCGATATTTTTCGTTATTCAATAAAAGCTCTACTATTTTATAATTTATAAATTTGCTCTAAATAAGAATTCCTTTCTTTGATTATATTGAAAATCATCTTTCTATGTTGGATTGGAACCATAGAGAGACATCAATGGTTACGGATATACGAAAGTCTTATTCATTCGATTTCTCTCTTTTTCTTGGAATTCTAATTCAAAGTAGACAAAACTGTATTTATGGCTAAATGATTCAATATTTATCTGACTTGATTTGTTGCAGATCTCAATGAAATCATTTGGCTCTACTAATCCTACTATATCCTGTAAATTTTAAAATACTTTTAAAAAAACAAACAAGAAAAACTCCTCCCATCCATTTTATTGTCTACTTGATAGCTTTTAATGTGCACATTTTCTTGTTACAGGACATCCTAATGTAAAACTGTTGATCACTGATTGTGATCCGGTTCTACTCCAGGAGGCTTTGTACAATGCAATTCCGTTTGTAGGGATACCCTTCTACGCTTCTCAGGAAACCTATTGTCGCAGAGCTGAGAGTCTCGGTTTAGGTGTTGTCCTAGAACTTTCTACAATTACAGGATGGAGCCTTTCTCAAGAAGTAACCAGGGTGATTACTAATAAAGGGTAAGGAATATTTATAATGAATTAGCCCTTCTAAGATATTTACATTTTAGGAACAAATAGAATTTTAATATACGAAAGAATATGCTAAATAAAACTTTAAGATACAGGAAAATGCATTTATACTTCAGTAAACGGCATTTAGTATGTTTGCATCTTAAAATACGATTTTAATATTGAATTTACCTATACTGTGATACAAATGGGCCCGGTAACCGAGTGGGTAAGGACGGGTTGGAGATGGCGGAAGCCGGGGATTTTTCCACGCTGAATTCTCCTCCAAACGGGTCCTAAGGCCTACCCAGCCCTCTCTCGAATGGGTACTGCGCTTCTTTCCCGGGATACCCTTTTACTGTGATACAAACATATTAAAAGACTGAATATTAATCAATTTAAAATCAATTCCTCAGTAGATTTCACCTTGAGTTTAAAACTAGAGTGCAATTGTTTCTTTCGAAATATCAATGAAAGGAAATTGAAAAATATGTTAGAACTTATTTTGATGGTGACTTTATGTAGAAATCAAGAGTTTTAAGTACGATTTGAAGTTAAAATTGAAAATGTGAGATTAGAAATTAGATTTGATCTTTATTGTACCAAATAGATAGAATAATAAGTGAATCACTTGTAATTCTGAAAAGTAAGAATCGAAGCAGCTTTACAAGCTTTCAATTCATTCAGTGATCATCAAAAATTGGGAGATTCGAATTAAATTATCCTGAGTGAGAATCCCAAAAGGAATAAAACTGAATCAAATTCCTTAAGGGAGTTGCCAACTTCGCTACCATCAATAATGATCTATCCAATAACATTATACAAATTATTTAAACCCATCTCACTACTCCCAATTTCACAGTAGAAAATAGCCGCAGGCTGGGCTGAAACGTTCTGTTTAAACTTTTTTAATGCATGACGAAAAATTACATTAGTAATCTACATTACTAAAATCTTTTTTTTGTCTGTCTGTCTGTCTGTCCTGCGCAATTATTAATTCCCTGTGAGAAATAGAAATAATTACTACAATGAAACGTTCGCGACGGGAATCGGACCCGCATCCTTTTGATCCGAAGTCAGACGTCTTATCCAATAGTCCACGGGGATTACATTCAAATTATTGTTGTTTATCACTCTTTTCGTGTGTGTGTGCGGCACAATAGAGAAGAGCAAGAGAAAAAAGAAAAGAAAATATCAGGGGGAGACGGGGATGGCCTAGTTTGATTCAATTTTATTACTATTGGGATTCTCATTCATTCATCTTAAATGTTCTTTGTACATTCAGGATTGTATTATCTCAGTAATTGTTGATGTTTGTCAATATATTTACCTGAGTAAGTACACTTCTAGAATTCAGGAAATTGAAATTTTATTTAAATAAATCTTTAAGAACCTTAAAGTACTTGAAAGCAGAAACTGGAAGAGTCTAAAAGGTGAAGGGTGTTTTAGTTTCCAATTTAATAATATTTTAAAAACAGTCTCTATTATTCCATGAGTCTAACGTTAGAACAAAATAGTTTGATTTTTGCAAATTCCCCAATACGTGTCAATGTTACAGTGTCTTAAGTTTTGTAAAGAAATGTTTTTCACGAAAAGAAAATCTATATTTTTAGATTTTTTTTCGTTACTTTGATAATAAAACAGTCAATTAGAGATTTCGAAAATTAATAACTTTATTGAATTTTGTTTTGTCAACTTTATGATTATCCAGTGATATAATTTGTTTTTTAGGGATTTATTACTTTGTGAAATAAAAATTGAAATTATTTCTTTTGGGATTTGATTTTGGAGAAAATGAGAAGTTTTTTGTGGAGTTGTTAATCCTGTCTTTCTATTTTATATTAAAAAAAGAAATAAGAAATGCAATTTTAATCTTTATTTTTTTTTTCCAGATTCAAAATAATGGCAGAGAAATTTTCTTCTGTGTTTAAAGAAGAAATTGCAAATTCCTTGGATACAGTCGTTCGTTGGATCGAATATTCTATCCATCGCAATCGAGCTGTTGGTTTTCAATACGTTGAACCACCGAAGGAAAAAACTGTCCTCTTATTTTTCAAACGTTATCTTGTGGAACTCATTATGGCCTTCACTCTAGCCTATACCATTACCAAATGCCTTGGTATGGTTTAAATTTATTAATAAACAGCAGACAAACGCAATGAAACGAAACTGTTTCTGTGGCAACGGTCATTATGTCATTGGCAGTCAGATGACTCTATTCTTATTGGAAAACAGAAAATAACTTCATACTTCACACTCTGGATAAACACCGAAAAGCCTTAGAACTAATAACAGCTAATAAAATGCATTATATAAAATTTCAGTTAAGAAACTTTGTCTTCTATTACTAATCATATAATAGATGGTTTTTAATTTCTGTTTAGATGTAGCTTCTACATAAAAGTCTGATTCTAATGATTTATATCTATCTATGTATCTATCTATTTATAGGGTGATTTAGGAGGAGTTACCGAAGTTCATTTATGACGATATTTTGAGTTAAAAATGTCAGATAACTCGGAACCTATTCTCAATATTTACAGAGTAACAATAATGTAAACATTGTTTGTAAAAGACCTTTTTCATTGGTGGGGGAGTAAAAACAAATGAGCAATAAAATTATGAACTTATCACAAATAATGTTTTCTTTTATTGAAAAGGCAGTAGTATGAACATCGCGTAAAACAAGACTCAAATCGATAGAATTGGTGTGATTTGTAACAATTGTTCTGATAAGTGCGTCAGAAGTTTTTTTAAAATTTGATACAACTTTATGTACGACTCAATTAAGCAATTCACAACACATTTTTATGTTCAACATACTAGCCAATAAAGGAAGACATTATTTCTGAAAAGTTCATTTCTCTTTGGTTTTACTTCTCTAACTAACGATAGAGGTCTTTTGCAAACAACCTTCCCATTATTGTTACTCTGTAAATATTGAGAATAGGATCCCGAAGAATGGGTAGTAGGACACAATGAAACAAATATTTTGTCAAACAATATATGCCAGCATGTGTTCATGCGGAGTTTTACGTGTAGTGATATATATTAGCGCCATTAAGAAAGCTGTACACCTGCTTAGAATTACAAAATACAATTTAATAACTTAAAATACACGACTAGTTTCGCAAACCTCGAGAGAGGGCACTTATAAGTGAAATGAAACGATAAACTACGAGTAAATTTATAGAGCAAATACAACAGGAAACGTAGGCTTCTGGGAAATTTCGGCAAACTGCAGGCTGGATAGTAATGTTCATGGAAGCAGTTCTGCTGATGGCGGCAGTATGAAAACCAGGCTCCCCGCGCAGGAAATGAGAAGTCAGGAGCTCCTCTCTTTAAGGTCACGTGATGTAAACATCTAGCCGCTGTAAATTCAGGAATGCAAACGTCAATGGGAAGTTCCTGCATTGGTAAATCATCATGACTTAGCAAAAATAAGCAAACCTTCAACCCTCTCTACCCTTTGATGCTTTCGTAATAGTCTACTTGAACGGCCCCTTAGGATTAAATTAGAAGTTCTCCAGGAGCTCCCTTACTCTGTTTCTTTTATCGTAACAGTTTGTTTCTTGAAGTCTTTGGTTCAACAGTATGATAAGCTGGAATCAACGACATGGAAAGCTATTCGCAGGCTGGAAGCAGATCAGACACAGGAGTAGAAGCAGAACCCGGTCTACAGTGTCACGAAGTGCCGTTTTCCGATTGTGGAATCGCTTTCAGAATACGGGAAGTGGTCTAAGAAGGCAAGGTCAAGGCTGTCCATGAGCAATTACAGCAAGGGGCAACCTCTATCTATTGTTAACATCCCGTCGGAATTGGCGGAAAACGCAGCTCAGCTTCAGCGACAGCTTCTCTGGCAACTCAAACTATCAGCTACCGCATTCACCAAGGTGGCCTTCATGCAAGTACACCAAAGGCGTGTGTTCCTTTAACCGCACAACACTGTACGACCGTAGAAAAATGGACTGTGGAACATCGTCATTGGGGACACAGCGAGTGGAGTAATTATCTTCTCTGATTTAGTCCAACCGACGTGATCTTATCAATACATGATAAGATATATATTCTGATATATTGTACAGAACCTACAGACAGATCACTTTAATAGTGAATCTAGTAGGACTGGAATTGCAAAATTATTAAAATTAAAATAAAAAAAAAATAAAAAAATACGTCAGGCATGACGTCACGCCCATGTTTAAGCATGTCATCTTGAATATTCTTCCCACTTGACCGCGACCGATAGCGATTACACAATTATTATCAGCGTATTGAAATTTTCTTTCACACATAAATGAAGTTTACACTGAAATGCGTGAAGTTTACGCGTCAAAATTTATCAGAGAGTTTGTAAAACCTCGGTTTTTACATAATTCGGCTGTGTACCCAGACTCTCACTACTCAACAAGTAGGGGACAATGACGAAGCACGAGCTGTCATTGTTGTCCAGACAGGATTATTGGTATTGGCTGTTGGACATTCGTAATTGTTATTGTTGAAACTGCTAAATCAATTTCTTATTTTCTTTTATTTTAACAAAATTTGGCTTAGTCATTCAAATTATATGTGGGCTGTTGCGGAAGTTATGGCTTTTAAAAAATGAGCTAAGAACATCTTTTTCAATCTTGTGTTTTTCAAAAATGTAGAATTTGTTTTACTTCCGGGAATATTTCACGGTTCGCAACTAGTGCGTATTATTCCACAGCACAATTGAGCATTAAATCGAAATATTACATAAAAATTTGCTAATATGCTTTTTTTACCCTTATTATTGAATATTCTACTGTATCTTACATAAAAATTATAATTCATGTCGAGCAACGTCAGTCCACCATTTCCCTTACAATAACACTTCCTCTGCTAATTGTTTAGATGTACAATGCCTTCAACTATTATGAATCATTGTAAGTTTAAATTTAATATTGATAAGAATATTATTTTGTTTTTTGGAAATTCGAGCAGTTTATGTAAGTTTTTTCCCATTTTTGCATCACAATCAGTCACGTGATATCAGAAGCGACAACAATACCAGTTTGAAATTTCAAAATAAAAATATTAGTCTTAGGAATAAATGGGGCAGATACTGGGCTCTCTCTCAACATTGCAGAAGGTAAATGAGTTTATTTACTTAAGAAAATTAAATTCAATTTTACTATACGATAGAGAAAAGATATATATATATAAAAGATAAAGCAGAATCGTTTCGTTTTGAATATTGATTTTTAAATGACAAAATACGAATCAGAAGAAAGGGTTTCGTAGAAAATGGTAACACAATTATTATTTATAAACTATTTGAATTGTATTTGTTATGTTGTAAATGGATCGTTTTATTTGTTATTCATTTTGATTTAGAAAAGAAATTTTGATTCTTAATTTTTGGGCCTAATAGTTACTTTAAAATAATTAATAAAAGAACGAATTAACTATCATAAAATCTAAAACCAAACAAATGAAGAAACTGTTTCAAAGTGGATAAATAGATAAATTCAATTACTAAACGTGGTCCTTTTCAGGGTAACAGTCAACTATAGGATTTCTATAGGAGTAAAGTGAATAACTTCAATTTATTTTAAAGTTGCTTTTCAATTGCTTGTGTCCTTAACCTAAAGAAGATACGACGTTGATATTTAAACGCTAATGGAAGAATTTATTTACCTTAGATGAACATATTGCAAATGTTTGTTTTTCAGGAAATCATATAAGTAAAACAAAATTAAGAAATATTCAAATTTCTTTTTTTAAGAAAGAATATTCAAATTTCAAAATTTGATTTGTCAAAATTGATGATTATTTAACTGTAGGGAGGATTTTTCATCTTACCAATAGTAATAGGAACAAACAAGATATTTAGGCATCCACCGAAAATTAAGACGATTTTTTTTTCATTATTATTTTTTATTATTTATTATTATTATTTATAATTTTTTTCATTATTTTTTCATTATTTCCGAATTTTTTTTCTCAATTTTAAGAAAAAACTAGATTTTTTACGACACTCTTTCGCCGGCCGGTGAATGTAATGGTAATGTGAGTGAACATGACAGCGGTCAAAATATGAATCTTCAGAACCTTCACTGTTATAATGGACCACTTGAGGTTTACGCCCCTATCGATGTCACGTATGACGTGTAAACACATGCGGCGAGAGCTTGTGCGATAAACAAACATATAAAACTGTGTGAACTACTTAAAAAAATCGTCGATTTTTGATATTTCAAGACGGAATGGTTCAGTATTGTGCAGTTCCTTATTGTAAGAATTCTGTAAAAACGCTTGGAATATCCTCCTTTAATATACTATTTCCTCTATATCTACACCGGTTAAAACAAAGCACATGACTTTGTTTATCCCACATGCGAAGCAATAGCCTGGTGGGAAATTTTGTAACTACGAAGCCCCGCCTATTCTTAAGTGGTCTATTTGAAAATATATTGCTGTCGTTTTCTTCAATAGGCGATAATCAACTCTACATCCAATCTGAAAATTTTGGAAGGCTAACAATCGTTGCATCCAAATCAAATCTTTTAGTTCAGCCTCTATATCTACTAGGGTTAACACGAAGCACATGGCTTTGTTTATCCCACAAGCCAAAAAGTAGACTGGTGGGATATTTTGGAACTACGAAGCCCCGCCTATCCTCAAGTGATCCATTCCACTAGGTTTCAGTTCAGTTATGTTTTGTCTCCGCGTTGAAGGTTAGTTTCTTTTGTTTGTTCCGCTGGAGTGTGTGAGGGTTACTTCGAATTTCGGAATCAATTTCAGAAGTCCTTTTCTTGTGTTCATCAAAGATAAAACTCTTCTGAAATGTAATGATGGTTTACCTTGTTTTCGAATCGAAAATAACAATTATGTTTCTTAATTTTACTGCACTTTACATAATTACCATAAAAATGAGTAGTGTATTTAAATGTCAGAGACTAGCTCCTGGATATTGATGAAGGCAAAACGTTTCAGTCAGGATTCTTTTGGAAACAGAAAAAGAACGAACCAATGCGAAGTATTAATATTCTTAAGTGGATTTTAAGCTCACATTCAACACACACACACACACACATACATATACACACACACACACGGTTTTTTTGTTCAAAAATTATATAAACTTTAATTTTCTTATATTCAATTACTTAAATAGTAATTTTGATCTCAATTATCTTCAATTATTATGAAAAAAATATATTAAAAATTAAATAGAAAAGTCTGTTTGTTTTCGACATGAATCCTTGACTCCTATTGCTTTGATTTTACGAAGTTCCTAAAATCTCAATTATTAGCAATTAACTACTTCTATTGAATGTAATTATAAAAATGCTGGGATCTTAATGCATAATTTCTGTAGAAAAATTGATAATATTCATTATACATATACATAGTTCTCTGCCAAGGGCAGGTCCTTCACTGCAAACCCAGCATTCTCCAATCTTTCCTATTTTCTGCCTTCCTCTTCGTCTCCACATAAGATCCATTTACCATAATGTTGTCGATCATCT
>JAFIDM010064078.1:0-10853 GCA_023159025.1 Thereuonema tuberculata
TTGGTGATAGATTGTCCTAACTCCACACTGACCTCCGCCAGAAATCGAAAAGGAACCTCATCACAGTAGCTTAGGAGTAATGTCCGACCATTTCATTCGTCCGGGATAAGAGAGAGCGATAAAGTACGCGGGTCTTCTTTTTAAAGACCCCTCCAACCCAAAAAAAACGCTTATCGATTGGCTGAAAATTGACATACGACTCCGCACCGGAATGAACTGAAACTACAAGAACAAAGGGTTTAGGAATTCAAAGTTCAAGGTGAGGGTCAGTACCATGACCCACCCCAAACTCAACAGGGGTCCGAACCTTCGGGGCACCCGTAACCTTGGGTTGTTTTTCAAGTATACAAAGAGTTAAAAAAAATTCGAATACAATCTTAACTAAATTATTACAATATCGGTAATGTTTTAAATAAAAATTTTCTTATTAAATACATTAAAAATATAATTGTTTCTTAAACACTAAATACATATTCAATTACCCATGATTATTCTTAAAAATATTAAAATATTACATCTACATGTACTTCACAATTATTATAAATTTGTCAATAACTGGTCCTAAAATTTGTTGTTTACTTATGGTTAATATAATCTTGTACTATTTGACAGTAATTTAATGTTGATTTATTATAATCAGTTGAAGAGATAAAAATGTTCAGATTTGAAATTACAAAACATTTTTAGTAAATTTGTATGGTATTTTTTTTATTTACTCCAATTTTCTTATTTCTAAATGAAGTCCCCAGGGCCGCGCGCCCTCTTGCGAACATAAATATTGCTCTTTTTTTTTTTTCTATTTCATTTCATTATTTGAGCTTCTGTTTCTCAGGGTGCTATGTTTAAATACTTTGTGAATTAAATTCATAATTCTCATTAAATTTTACAGTTTTCCTTTAACATTTGTATTGTATTTCTTTCGCCATATTTTTTTTAGTATACAAGGATAATTCAGTTTTATTTTATTTCTCATTATTTTATCATTAGATTGTAGCAGAATTTTTCTTTTTGTTTAAAAACCCATGTTTTTAACCACAATTTCGTTTTCTTTATTTTGCTCAAATTTTCTTCAGTTTCTCTGCACATTCTAGGCTATTTTAAAATCTCAAATGGTTAAGATTGCTTTTATGGTTCACCTTGTAAGTCATCGCGCGGAACGATACACCACTCTCGTACGGCCTTCAAAACAACTTTCATGCTAATGAGGTCCGTAGGACAAAATCGTTTACTGCAATTAGGTTAGGTTAGATTAGGTCTGCTCAGCTGCAGGATGTATGTATTGCTAAATTTCCTAACAATTTTCAACCTTTCAAACCTGTCCGCCATCAAGAATATAGTCCTAAAACAGACAGGTGAATCATAAAAGCAATTTTAACCACTAAAATATTAATAAGAAAGCATAATAAACAAAATTTCAATTTTTATTGGTAAGATCGTCTTGATTAAAAAAATATGTAGTAAATTTAATTTACCGTAAATTAGGCTTATATGATCACGCCAGGAAAATGTCAATGAGTATTTGTCCTAAGTATTTAAGAGGGTCTAGAATTTTGAACTTTTAAAGCATTTCGTACAGTTTTGTTTTTTTGCGTAAACATTGATGTTGGTGGGACTTACTTTTTAGGTCTCACAAGTCAGTACTGAGGCTAATAGGAATAACCGTCGGAATCATAGTGGTGCCTCAAAAGCAAAAATTCCCCCGTAAACTGGGGTAATTTTGCACCACTTTTGACATGAAACTTTTGCTTTTGTGCAAAAAACTCTTGCACAATCATGCCCTAGTGCACCAAACTTCAGTTAACTTTGATGACTGCAGTTTGGACGGAGCTAAGATTAGTGGGGGGTGCTGCTCCAGAAAAAGTTTAGCCTTTGATTTAAAATTGTGTGAAAGGAAACATGTATAAAAAGAAAATTTATTCAGAAACTTGATAAATTTCTTTTTATACATGTTTGTTTCCTTTCACACAATTTTAAAACAAAGGCTAAAATTTTTCTGGAGCACCCCCTCCCACTAATTTTAGCTCCGTCCAAACTGCAGTCATCAAAGTTAACTGCAGTTTGGTGCACTTGGGCATCAGACTATCAAATCATACGTTCTATCCACAAAATTAGGTTGAATAGTTGAAAAAACGACCAGGGAATTAATCCATAACGAAATTTTTATTCTGGTGCAGAGAAACCCCAAAATCACCTCAAATTTGCTTTGGTCACATTTATGTTAAATTACTTTTAAACCATACCAATAAGATACATAAACTAAATATCTTCATGCACACAGAGGAATAAATAAGACATTTATACATAAGTAATACTTCGATTGTTAATAGATTCACCGATTATAGTACATTAATTGTGATAACAAAATCCAGAGATTGCATATGTTCCAATTAAAAAGGCCACTAGTTTGATTGCGTAAGCGCTCAGATGGCAGCACTCAATATATGTAGACAATAGTGTCAACTATCAACAGAACTAGAAACCACAATTTCATCATGTATATGCTAGACACCAGAGAGTATCGAAAAACGTTTTCTCTATGGTGCAAAGTAACCCCATTTTACGGTAGTATGTTCTTATATTGGTTTTAGTATTAATCACTTGAAAATGCAGTAAAAGTTGCTGCGAAACATTGTATTTAATCTTCTTAATATACAAAAATGAATGTTTCTTTCTTTGTCCTGTATGCGTTCCTATAACATTCATAAGATTGCGATGAAACTTTGAATTGTGCGCATGCCCTCAATAGTTTCTGAATTAATAGAACCATTTTACAATACCTGGCGCGCGCACAGGGACGCTCTGTGTGGACTAAATTTGGAAAATCCATGTTTCACACACGGACAGCTGTATGTGGCCCCCTCTTGTGCCGGAAAACCTTTTGATTTATTCGTTTACGCACCAGACGGAAAAACAAAAAATATTGTATATCCAAAAGATCTTCAATAAAACAGAATTAAAACACTTTCTTTGAGTGGCATTGCAATGCATGCCGGGTACAACTAGTATTAAATAATTTTTATTAACACTATTACTTATGAAGTTCAATTAATCGGTTTCTTTCATTATTACGTAATAAATAAAAAAATGTTTTCCCTTTCTATCTCCAAAAAAGCTTCATTGCACAATTTATCTAAATCTGCACAAGTTGTTTTTGTTTGATGTTCCCCTCCGTAACCTGTTCCCATATCTCTATTGGGCTTAAATCTGGATGATATGGTGGTAGTCCTAGGATTTCATGATTGGCTACTTCTTCTAAAATGGATTTTTTAGCCAATTCAAGCAGCTCCTCTTTAAATATTTCTCTAAAGAGGGGGCGGGAGAGATAGAGAGACTGGTTTTTCCTTTAACTAGCCAGTCGTAAATTTCCTGTTTTCTCCAATTCGTTGTAGGTTGCTTTTCAGTGACAACGTATCATCCAGTGATACGGTGCATTATCAATCACAATAACTGATGAAGATAGGGAATCGCAACAATTTTTCCCTTAACTATAATTTCTTCTACAACAGTTCTCGTAGTAGTCACTGTTGTTGTAATTCTCTTTGTCACTGGTTCTGATTTGACTGATCCTAATAAAAACATAAATTTGAATTACTTTTAACTTTTATTTTACTTTATTATTTCATATAAACAAACATGGCTTTGAACACTCAGCATTTAAAACTTTTAAATACTATTACTCTGAAGACATAGACTCAGATTGACAGAGGAGTCTCCATCACCAACCATAGTTGTGAATTGGAGACCATGCATTTCAATGCTGCTTTTAAAGCTTTCAACAATGATGTCCGACTCCATGGCTGTTGATGGACCATCCCTGTTTTTCCAACATTTGTGAAGAGTTTGCTCTGATGACTGTCAAACACAAGCAACAGAATTTATTTTTCATGCCTATGTACAAAAGTTTTTTTGTATGCTCGCCAATTATCACAGCACATCCAAATAATGCAGAAAACCTGTGGCCGTAACTTAGTTGATCCCGTCGCCATCAACAATCCGACTACAGAAAGGAATGCCATCCTTACTTACCCAACCCTCTAAAATTGTTAGATTTCTTTCTTCTACGCCTTTTTCTATAACTGCATCAAGCAAGATTTGCTACCAAATCTATAAAAAGAAATCAAACCAAATAATCAAATTCTAATTTCTTTTGGTTTTCATTGTTTCTCTGTCTGTGATTCTCTTAAAATTATTGGACATTTTACCTTGCCTAGATGCTGTAAGTGACCTGGGACATTGATGGTACACCAACCAATGCGAAAATTGTTTCCAGTTGTGTGTGACCACAACCGGAAGCTGTAGAACCCCAAACGGCTGCAGAATTAATGTCTAGGGTTCTCGCGTTGGATTCTTCTTCTTTTAGGTTTGAAATCCATTCCGGCTTACAGCAGTTAGGGCATTTGAAAAGCAGGTTGGATTTCAAACCCTGCTGCACTTCATGGCTAAATTCTATTTTACACATGGATCCATTAGGACATCTGAAAAGAAAAATGAAATCCTAAACAACTGAAATCATTCCAAAATTTAGTAGAATTTTCAGAATTTCTTTAATTTATCAAAATTTACAACAGAAATTAATGAGATGAGTTTATAAGTACTTATGTTGGCTGAAGATTTTTCTTTTTAAAATTTTCGCACCTCTTCTTGTTTTTCCTTAATTTGTAATGAAAGAGCTTTCCAGTTTTTTTTTTTAGATATATCTGCTTGTACTTTCCATTTCACTGGAGGTGAGGCAAATACCATATCTAGACAATACGCGACACTTAAGGGATTAACTTTTTTTTAAATTGAGAGACAATTTGACAGCAGCGCACCTAGCGACTTGGCCTTCCAAAATCAAATTTCAATACAGACGCGTGCTGCTAAATAGTACATAAAGAAGTTCATATTTATGTATGTTGACCTAGACAAAACAAAAGGAATAGGAATTTAATAAATGAGTAAAAGACGAAATATAAATATAATATTTCGTCGTATAATATAAATATTTTAGAAAAATAAATTATCTACAGAATCTTGTGTAAGCAGTCTCGTTAAAAGATAATTAAATCAAAAAGTACTTTTAAGATCGATCCATAATAAAGATAAGGCGGGAAAAAAAATTTTTATTTTTATTTTTTTAAATGTTAACTAGTCTTTTAGGTGTAATTTTAAAAAATTACTCTTGTATTATAGGTGCTGGAAATTTAATATGAAAGCCAACATAGTAATCCATAATTTAAAACAGAATCTACCAAAGATTTGAAATAAGTTTTAGTTTAAAGTGATATATATTCCTTACTTATATGTTTCTTACATATATATGTTTTATTATTTATGTAATATAATTAAAATGTTTAAATTATTATTTAATTCCAATTATAAGTATCCTCAATATAAATACCTAGATATTTATAATTATTTACAAATTCAATGGATGTACAATCACAATATATATCAAATGAATAAAAGTAAGACATAATTTAAAAATAAGATGAAATTTAAACAAGAAATTATCTGTTTATTGTCATAAGATTAAACCTTACAAATGCGTAATTGAATTTCCTTGGCACTTCGTCCGTTTTTCTTGCCTTTCAAGAACTTTCTAATCCTCTCCAAAATGTTAGTGAATTGGACACTTAAATTGTCATTTCCTGCATTCGAGTCTTGATTCTGTTCTTCTGCATTGTGGTCTTCGTCGTTCGTCCTTTGATGATCTTGATCCTCGTCTTCAGCAGATGAATCGTCAGACGATTTGTCGGCACAAGTAAAGCTTGATGCATCTGCATGGTCTTCCTCTTCACAATCATCTTCTGAATCTGTATCATACTCTTCATCCACCTCTTCATAATTTGAATCTTATCTGCCATATCTTCTCTCCGCCATGCTTGCCTGATTTGGATTAGAACTGGGCTTGCAATTAAAGAATCATTTTGCTTCAATCCTGCAACTCCGTCACGAGCCGGCCAGGCAGCTTTGTGAGGAAATTCAATTCCAATTGAACAGCGAAAATGCGTAATTTTTTTTTGCTTTGGCATTCTTGCTCACACATCTTCTATTCATTTTCTTCACGCAGAAAACATTGTATTAATCAATTTTTCAACAAAAACACTGTTACAGTCTTTACACATGAAGGAAATTGAATCCATATTTATATTTTGCTTTAATTTAGTTTTAACTTGAAGTCTACTTTCTCTAAGAAAGTACAAAAATTTGTCATTGAATACATGAGCTATTTCCTTGTACAATATATTTGCTGATGTATTCGGAAATAACAGTTTTGCATTGTCACATTGCTTAAGTAGAATATGTGTATTTTTTAAGTCGCACACATTTTCTCGTAATTATTGCAACCAAGAACAGCGCACGCTTTTCCAGGCATACCGAGAGAAGCAGATACCAGATTTCGTTCATGAAGGCCGTGTCGCTAGGACAGCAGTTGGTTTTTGTCCTGATGTTAATCCGTCAGTGTCACCTATTGTCTATATGGTATTTGGTTGAAGCCAGAAGTGAAACTTGCAAAAGGGTCTTGGATATTAGCTCTTGGGATTAGTTTATCTTCATCCAAAAATTACCCCTCATAGCAAGCTGGGAATTTGGGGGGAGAAGTCAATTACGGGACCAGGAGGGGTCTTCACTTGACTCCCAAAATAACAGAATCCATTTTCTGTGTGTTGATCAATAAGCCCTGGGCAAAACCACACAAGTCCATCAGTTCACTGCCGGAGGCAAGCAATAAAAGGGGGATTCCCCTCAAATTCCTGTGGTTTGGATTGCAAGCCTGCTGCAAGTCTCTTCTTCTTAATTGATTAGTGATGGTATCCCCAAACTACTCTAAGGCTAAGAACGCATATGGTTATATTTATCCACGAACTCATAAACCAAGTCTCCCCTCCGCTGGCAAGGGTTTATTAAAACAACCCTCAATTCGCCCAGGGTCTTTCATCAACGCACATATACAGTTGAAATCTATATTTTTTCCTCTTCAAGAAGGGGTCTCCACAATAGGAACAATTATGACATTCCTTGAGGGCAGCAGTAAAAGGGGAAGAAGGGAAGAGGGGAGAGGGCAAGATGACTTCGTGGATATGCAACTGCGTTCTTAGCCTAAAGGTGGCCCCAGACAGTCAATCACATTGATCAACGGCTGCGTCAATCCTTGGCGCACGCTTCAAATAACCCTTCAATCTTTGGCCCTAGACGGTCAATCATTTGATCAAAAGAGTGAGGCAATCGATTGACGCACGCTCCATTCTTTTGAACAAAATTCATTCATAGTGAAGTTTCAGTAATGGAAGGTAGCATTCTTTTTTTGCGAGACTTATGTGAAATAATTGTGAAATTTTGCTTTTTTATATTATAATATTCGTATAGTTTATAATACATATTTCATAACCGGAAAATAACGTTTTCGTGACTTACCAAATATAGTGTGTACCTACACGCCTATCATTGAAACAATGGTTTCAAATACAGATTTATGCTTCCTTGCCTTGACTTTAGTTGCCGTTAAATGGAGAAAGGACAGTAATAAGAGGAAACGATGGTGGTCAAAGGAGTGGTATAAAATGAGAAACCGCTTCACTCATGAACATTTTACTCAGCGACTATATTTAGAGGCGAATGACATTGTAATAAAATTTAAACTAATTAACTTAATTCATTTTATATTTAGTATCAGTACGCCCCAAGCAGTTCGTTTGTTTTACCAGCCAATATTAACACACAATACTTAAACTGAAAACTGGTTTTAAACTGAGCAATTTGTAGCGCGGAGCTACCCTTATGTATGTATGTATCTCAATAGAAAAGTACATAATTAAATGGTAGGTATGATAAAAGAAATTTCTTAGCTCTGAAGTTTCTGTAGGAGCGATTTCAATTTGATCTCGTATGAATAAGATCATTGTAATACCATAGCGATGACGATTCCTCGATGTCATCAGCTGATGCCCCTGACTCTTTTTTTTTTTTCCTGGATCGCCTTATGCTCCGGTTGAAATTTGTTCGCAGAGAGTAAATTTTTTGTTTTAATTTCTCCACTGTGAACTCCGGCTTGAACGCTCTTAAAACGCACACAATTTTTTGTAATGCCGCCCTTCTTTTATTTCTATTAAAATAATCTTGGCTTTTTACTTTCCATAATTCAGGGCAGTCTCGGTATAAATCGATTAATATTGAAGTAAACTCGCGTTCGGAATGAGTTTTGTTGTGGAAAGCGAGGGGTGTGCACTCCATTTCTTGTGCCGAGAGCAACGACTGAGGAAAAGATTGATCAAAACCCTCCTAGACGATCAAGCGCCCTCTTCAATGATTGGCGTAAATCAAACTTTCCATCAATCTCCCTCAATGATTGGCACGCGCGTGAAACTGGTTCCTCAATGGTCAATCATGTTGATTCAATCGCTTGACGAAACCGTTTGATCAAAATATCAAAAGCAGCACACCCACTTCGGCAATTTTTTTTTTTTTTTTTTTTTTTTAAATTACGCACATACATATCTCTTAGATTCCGCCACCTGTCTTGGGAAGCCGTCATTGAAAAAGAAATTTTAAAAAAAAGTCAGTTATTACAAATGCATATGTAATAACTGACTGGCAAATTTCCTAATGACGATCACTGGTGTTGGTATTTGCAAATTGAAAAAATAATATTATACTCACCGGTAACTTCCGTACTAAAAGCGATTGATTGCCAATAAGCACTAACAATCTTTGCGTCTTTATGTTCTGGGTCGCCAACATCCCAAATGGCTGGATACTGCTAACCTGCGATATCAGTTCTTCATTGAACAACACTCGATCAACGGATGCCATGTTTTTTCTATGTATTTCCCGCGTTCTCATTTCGCAAAGCATCTTGGGAGTCCAGCAACATCTCGTCACTGATTGGTTAAAAAAACCGTCGCGATGCGTCGATCGCATCTGCATCTGTTTCATTTGAACGCAGCTGCGAAATGATTTTAACATTCAAATCGTTCGCAGTGACGAAATCGCAGGGAGTTTCGCGTCAATGTGGAATGGGGTGCGTCAGATTTGAGGATTTATCATGCGTTTTTCGTCGAACTGTTGCAGTATGTGTTTTGCCCTTTACCCAGCCACAAACACGTGCCGAGAAGGGGTCATTTTTACGACTTTTTTATTACTGGAAACTTTATTCCAATGTGCGGAGCGGCTCTAATAGTAATTCGCTAATTTGTTGTAGACTTAAATTCCCTTATGCTTCTTCTGCATACTTCTTACTGAAGTATAATGTAATCTTACACTGTGGTGATGGGTTGCATTCTTTGATTGTTTCTGTAATCCTCCTAATTTGCTGGTGTATGACTTGTGCATCATCTTGTCCTCTGATGTCCGGAAGAAGTCTCACGATGTCTATCTTCTTCTTTTTCTACTGATTAACTGGGTTCTGAGTCCATATTTTGATCCCCTTTATTCGTCCTCAAATATCTCTTAGTAAATTTCTTTGGATAGAATAATATATATGTAAATAATATAGAATGAGTACTTTATGCCAAGCTAATTAAGTTAAGATTGGAGATGAGTCTAGTCATCCTGCCTTAATTTAAAAGGATAATTAATTATCTTGTAGCCCCACATTGTTGGACGCCATTATAATCGCTTGCCACCCCAGGCCGAACTGGGATAACCGCTAAACTTGATCTAACTAATCAGCTTTTCTCAATAGTGTGGCCTAGGAGCTCCACTTGGCTGCGGATAAAAATAAAAAAATTATAATGCCTATGGTGCGGAGGGGCTGTCCATTGGCTGCGGCGAGTTGTGGGGTCATGGATTTGGACTGACAGCGAGAGTGATCTCCAAAAATGTGTTACAGAACACTCCCAAAGACAGTCCGCAATTGTTCAGCAGTTTCTCCTTTTCTTGCACTCTTGAGTAATGAATCTTCGAGCGGTATTTTTCATCTTTAAAATACCTGATTTTGTTAAATATTTTTTTGCTTCTGCACTCTCTTTTGCCAATTTGAAGAGGGAAGATGTGAAACACTTGACAGCATGGTTAGCACATTCTACCTTTTTGAAATCTACTCTTTCAATAATAGAATGTTTGATGGAGGAGTCTCCATCACCAATCATAGTTGTGAAGTAGAGACCATGCATTTCTTTGCTACTTTGAAAGCCTTGAACAATGATCTCTGCCTCTTTAGGTATCGTGTCACTTAAAGGCCAAGCCTTTCTTAAATTTTTCAAACAAAATTAATTATTTTTTTTATTAAACAAAGTCACTTAGGAATTTCTTACTATTTAATTGTTTTTTTTTTTTTTGTCGTTTGTTTCAATTTTACAATTGCTGCATGACTTTGTGCTCTGCTTCCAATTCTCGTTTTAAAAGCTCTTTGTATTTCAAATAATAGCCACCCTGAAGATCCCACTTGGACTCTTTGAACCAACTTCAAGAGGATCTACCGTCTGCCCCGGCATCCTGACCCGTCAGAGTTTGTGGCCGCCCCTTACCTCATCCTTGACAACAGCCCTCGACTTGTTCTCCAATTTGTAAGTGTTCATTTTTGTTCCCACTACCACTCTTTGTAACAACAGGCCGACCCGCCGAACATTGCCCGACAGTTCGTTTGGTTTGATTGCTCGTGGCAGTTTTCTTGCGGCTCGCCCTGTTGAGAATCACCGTCCTGACCCTTGTTTTAATACATTTTTGTCATGACATAAAACACTGCCCTAGGTACGCAGACACACATATACAACAAAAAACTATCTTTCACACCCTTACAAATTGTCACAGTACATTTTATATTGGGTCAGCGATGAGTACTGTTTCAGAGCCAATGTTGGCATTTATGTTTAAGATTTCAAGGCTGATGGTCGAGAGATCCGGAAATTTCTAAGCGATACTTACGGGGAAGA
>JAFIDM010064079.1:0-10852 GCA_023159025.1 Thereuonema tuberculata
AATACTAAAGGAACAGGACCAAGTTCAGAAGAAGTTCTGGCTATGACATCAGAAGATGGTGAGATGTTTTTGTTTTGTTTTCAGTGTCTTTTCATACAATTAGCAATATAATATTTTACAAGAAGCTCCTAAAAAATGTAGAAGCCTGTTTTCCTTAAATCTTCTTTTTTTTTTTTTTTAAATCAGGAAAAAAAATCCAATGCTTTTCTAGGAAAACTTTTGTCACCTGCATGCACTTCATGCACTGTCCGGCCACTGTATTAGGTACACCCCTGATTTGCGCATGAATGTCGGGACCCGTCGTGTCTCACAACCACTCTTCAAGCCGGTGGGAGCAGTGTCATGGCGTGAGGGATGTTTTCCTGGCACATGTTGGGTCCATTGATACCTCTGGAGGCACGTCAGGATGCTAGAGCGTACCTAAACATCGAGGCTGACCAAGTGCAACCGTACATGTTACCAGTTTATCCTCATGCAAATGGCTATTTCCAGCAGGATAATGCGCCGGTGCACAAAGCCCGCATCACTATAGGATAGTTTGAGGAACATGACGATGACTTTTTCTTGCTGCAGTGACCCGCTCAGTCCCCGGATCTCAGCCCGATTGAAAATTTGTGGGGTGAGCTGAAACGGGCTGTTCGCTCCAGGCCTACACTTGCGTGCGTGACACACTTATGTCTGCATGGTACACAATACCTCAACAACGTTTTCAGCATTTTGTGGAATCCATGCCTCGACGAACTCAGGCTGTTTTGAGGGCTAAAGGAGGCCCAACATCCTACTAGGTTGGTATACCTAATAAAGTGGCCGGACAGTGTATTTTTCGACAAGACACTCAGGGAAAAATTTCAAATATTGAAACTTAAATGTGCATGTCAAGTTTCAAGAAAATCTATCCAGTGGTTCAAAAGTTATTAGAGGAAACACATACACGCATACACAAATTGTCTGACTGACTGATTGAAAGAACTTCACTTTCCTTTTCAAAAGAAGGATAAAATTCTACATAATTATCAATTTTTAACTGTAAAATTAATGCCAAGCCTTAATATAAATGTATCTGAAGTAAATAGAAAAAGTTTTGTCGTTTGATAAGATGAAGCGAATGGTAGTTTTGCAATAGTAAAGATTTCGTAAAGTTATAGTCTGCTGCTAAGCCTTGAAGTTTCATGGCTTTCAGACCATTCACTGTATATCTTAACTGTTTGGGAACTACAGTCCTGATCAGGTAGATATAAAGAGTTAGCAAAAGTTTTGGGTTTACGAAGTGTTAGAAAACAAAAGTTTGGAATGAAATTTTCATACAAAATAAAAAAAAAAATGATTTTGGTAAATATGAACGTGCAATTTGGTTGCCGTTATAGTGCTTCCGTGATGAATTTTATCTGTTATCTTACATTTGATAACATTTCAAATCAGTGAGAGATGAATTTCAAGTTTGAAGCTCTTATGGATTTGTAAAAAGTGAAGTGCTTTGGACCAAAACCTACCATTTCATAATTCTCGTATGAGAACCATTAAAACGATGTCATTATCCATGGAAAGCTTAATGATTTAGTAAACGTTATTGTAAATTTAAGCTGATCAATGGCTGTCCTGAATTTATTGATCCCATCTAATTAGAAAATTGCATTTAAAGAACAATTCCAACCGGCTTTGAAAGAGAGCAGAGCAAGTTATATTTTTTTCTGTGGCTGTATTCATTGAATATTATGAGACATTGAAGCAAGTTTGCTGACATGAAATGGCAACAACAGTAAAGTAGATCTATACTACACCTTCCATTAGTAAAACAGGAATGTGCAAGCATTGTTGCAGACAATTAAACTTACTCCAGTTACTTTATTTACAACGGATTTGGACCCTTTTAATTCCAATGTTCTACATGTAGCAATAAGTAAATGAAAGGCTTAATACCAGTCTAAGTTGGCTAAATTTAATTTTATTTCCTTTAACTGCTTGTAATATCTTTAGAAATTAATTTCTTATTCAATCTAAAAGTAAAAGAGATTTTATAAGGAATTTCTGCTTTATTTATAGTTCCTCAAAGTCCTCCCACTGATGTCCGATGCTCTGCTCTGTCTTCTAGAAGCATCTACGTACTTTGGGAATCTCCTGCACTAGAAACAATTAATGGAATCTTACGTGGATATAAAGTGTTATTTAAACCAGCTGAGGAATGGTATGGTAAGTAACTTATTGGTAGTTCCTCAAAGTCTTCCCAGTTTTTTTTCCCAAACTAGAAAATTGCTGAGAAGTAGAAATTTTTTATAGTCGTATATTGAGTTTTCTTAGTTGAAAACTAAACAAGAAACTACTTAATAATTTTTATCACTGTTCTTATTAGATGTAGCACAACAACCCAAAGTAACTGCAACCACCAAAGTAACTCTTCAGGATCTATCAGTGAATACCAACTATAGCATTCAAGTTGTAGCTTTTACTAAAGTAGGAGATGGAAAGAAAAGTTTACCAGTATTTTGCAAGACACATGAAGATGGTAAGTAAAAAAGAAATATTTAAAAAACAAAAAACCACTGAAATTTTTGAAAGTTGTTTGATTTTAATCAGAAACTATTGATACTATTTCATTTAAAATATATTCATATATGCTTATTTAAATATATGAATGTACTATGTTGCAAAAAAAACAACAACAAAAAAAAGACACACCCCTAAGAAATAGAATGACAGCCACGAACCTCATTGTAGAAAAGCCTTTAGACTAGATGTGCAAATGATTAAAGTTTCATCGCACCAGCCGTTTCCAGAGCGCACGAGAATGGCTTATTCTGGGGTAAATACAAGGAGCAACGTTCGCACAGACGAACCTTGTGACTGATTCGTTACGTTTAAATAAGTAGTTTGTGAAGATGCTCTACAATGCAGCCGTCTCCAGTACCAGCAATTGACCAAGTTTGACAGAGATCGCATCATAGGCTTGAAAGAAGCCAGTGTGATCACGTAGATATGTCATCCACGGTCTGAGCGATGCGATAGTCAAACGATGCTGACATCAGGAGGACACGCCTAACCGCCACGAAGGATCTGCACATACGAAGGGCTCGTGCGATCAAGACAACAACCATAACGACATTAATGGCGACTATGTGCTCCATCCAAAGATATATAACTATCTTGACGCATTATGTACTATCAAGGGACAGCATTCGGCGATGACTGGTAGATGCGGGACTTCATTCTCGTCTTCCATTAAGACGTTTAACACTGACCACCCAAGATAGACAGCATCGTTTGGAGCGATGTCGAGGCCGGGCATCCTGGACGATATCCAATTGGAGTCGTGTTGTGTTCAGCAACGAATCCCGCTTCTCTTTTGGCGCAGATGATCACCATAAAATATCCGGTATATGAAGGAGATGGTCATCGCTCCATTTCGATTGAATTGTTGAGGACAAAAGGCCAACATGCCTAGGGTTACAGTTTGGGAGCCATCTCCTATGATAGCCGATCTCCCATAGTTTTGCTACAAGATACTTTGACAGGTAACTACCTTGCTGTCACGCCAATTTACCTATGTTATTTACCAGCATGATAATGACAAACTTCACGCGGCGAGACTCTCTACACAATGCTTCCGAGGTATTCATATCCTCTCATGGCCAGCCATGTCATCAGAATCTCTCCAGTTGAGCACGTATACCGGGAAGGCAGTTGCAACCATCACATAAAGTGATCGACTGAGCAGAACAATTGCTGTCCCAGAACAACAGACTTATTTGACTCCATGTCTCACTGTAATCTGGCATTGCCGCCAGAGAAGGATTTGTTACGTATTAACATGTGACCGTTATGTTGTCACTGCTCTATCAATAAAAAGTCCTGTTTCAATGAAAACTTATATCATTCATCTTTACATACTCATTGCGTGTACAAAGTTTCATAGCTATACAACACTTTCTTAGGGGTGCATCGTTTTCGAACAGTATTCGAACAGTATCAGAGCTGTTTGAATGTTCAGTTGCAAAATTATTGATAAGAAAGATAGTGTATTGTTTCTAATATTTATTATTCAAGTGATAAACTTTTTACAGTTTGTAAATAATATTCAAAAATTCAGTCATTAATATCAATGAACTTTGCAATTGGTGTAAGAACTTCGTGTTACTCGTCTGAGTACATAAATACATTTAAATATATTACATTCAAACAGTTCCATCTCGCTAACCATTCGGAATAGGAAAAATGTTCCTATTAACTTTTTTTCTTATAATGATCCATCCTATAACCCCTCAGTACATTGACCTTTTTTCCTAGGATACCCTGTGTATTATAAGTTATAAAATTTTTTCAATATCTTGTTGTAGTTCCTGAAGCTCCTTCTGTTCTCAAAGTTCTTCCATCATCTGCTGATTCAGTTATGGTTTCTTGGAAACCTCAAAGTAAATCAAGTGGATCCATTACTAAATACAACATCTACTATAAACCACTAGAAAATGGAGAAGAGGTTAGTGATTTCAATTTTAGGGTTAATGTGGCATATGATTTGAATTTATCATTTGACTTTTCAGCAGAGGGCAATTAGACAACATTTTAAGCTGTTAAATACATTAGCATTGGAACATTGAATTTTAAAAAAAATAAACTTAAAAAAAAATAAACTTTAAAAAACAATCAAAAGCTTGCAAAAGTTTACTATAATGGGGAACTCTAGCTTTAAGTGAGCAACAATGTAAAAGCATTTGACTCTTTAAACTTCTGGGTCAAGATATAAAGACTACAGACCAACAGCATCTTGTCCTGTCGATTCTTGAAGAATCTCAACACTACCGTATTCTTAGTTTGCATTCTCTATAAGTTCTGGCAGTTGAATGCTCTTGATTGTTGGAACATGAGGCTGTCCGATGTCCCAAATATTAGTTAGCATTCGGTTTCATTCTGAGTTCAATATCACCAGGTGAGGATTGATATCTTCCTCTTACAAAGCAGTGCCTTTGATTGCTGATTGGACAATTCTATCTGTTATCGTGCTGTACTTTTTCGAGTCCAACTTATAAAGTTTCCATTCTCATTTCACAGGATAACTGACACTTGTCCTTAAGCCAGTTAAATTAAAGTTGATAGTTGATAAAAAAATCTAAAACCAAAAACAAAACATTGCTGGCTGGAACATTGGCCAACAGAATTCTTTTTCACATGGGGAGAGATAACAATCCTACATGCATTTTGATTATGTAATTTTAATAAGAGGGTGATTAAAGTTTAATGGAGATAATATTAAAAAAAAACTGTAGAGAAAAGCTAGTTTTTAAGCCTGCATTATTTAAAATAAGTACGGACTACATGAAAATCAAAAAAATGTTTAAAAATTAGAAAATGTAAAAAAATATAGGACGCATAGGTCAACTTAATTCATTTGGAATAAAGCTTCTGTATTTCAGTCGGAGACAGAGTTGGTCGTAAAGTTATATCTTTGAGAATAATTACTGTTTTTTTAAAATATTTTTACTAAGAAAGATGAATAAGGAAGTGTTCTTTCAATTTAGCCATTCACGTTTCATTTTACATTTACTGATAGATTGATTTAGATTCTCTTCCGAGTGGTGATTCTTCTGTTTGGACTAAAGATGCCAGCGTCCATTCGTCTCCATCTGATGCTCAATTCTTTGAAATCAAAGGTCTTAAAAAGAACAAGAAATATGCATTTTGGGTAACAGCTTCTTCTGTTATTGGTGAAGGATTACCTACTAAAATGAAAGCAGAGACAGTGGCTGACTCCATTGGTAAACAAATATAGAATTGTATTTTTATTTTATTATTTTAAAATCTGATATCCAAGAGAGATCCTTTTCTTAATTGTCTGCAATTGTTGTTTGTCTGAAATAATGTTTCTGATAATATCAGTACAGTTGCAGCCAAATCAGCATCTTTTGATGACGTCATCACAACTCCATGGAAGAAAGATGTAGTTCTTTCCTGTCGAGCTGTAGGACTTCCTCCACCACAAAGAAAATGGCAAATAGGGTAAATGAATCTATCTCCTAGTAAATGTAATAAATATATGGGATACAAAGGAAAACAAGTGAAAACCTTTTGTAGGATCGTTTTGGAATGATAGTTTATGATTTCTTTCTTTTTCAGTAACAAACCTTTGGAACCAACTCCAAGAAGGACTTTACTCTCTGATGGAACTTTATTAATCAACAGAGTTTCCAGTGAAGATTCAGGAAATTACACTTGTTCAGTTTATAATGAACACGGAAAAGATGAAATCAAATATTCTGTGACAGTTCAAGGTAAGATTCACATAATTGCAGATATCTTATATCTTACGATATGAAATCCTAATACTATTAATCCTAATCCTAATACTATTATAAAAACGAAAATATGTAAGTTTGTTTATCATTCAATCACGCCTTAACGGCGCAACGGATCCGAATGAAATTTTGCATGCACGTAGTCTAGGAGTACGACGTAGGTTATTTTTCATCCCGGTCGAACAAGTAGTTCCCGTGGATTGAATGTAAAACTTCCCAAAACTGCCCAAAATGAAAAAGTTCATGAAACTGTCCATACATGGCGCTCCCGCCGTTTTAAATCACGCCCAGATCTCATTAAATATACAATATGGTTAATTAATACGTTGGATTTCATTTCATTATTGTACTGCATTTATTATTTCAACGATGGTAGTCGACTAGAAATAAATAATTTGGTTTCTGTGTGTGTGTGTTACTGCATTTCAAAATATTACCAAGGAATTTTATTCTAAATTTCCTTAAAATTTAGTAATATTAACTTTTTTTTTTTATTTTGTCCATTAACGTCTGTTTCTCCAAACAGTCGTAAGCTAGTCCTGGATTAAGTCCAATTGAATTAAATTGCGACATGGGTTAATGCTACTAGTATTTGGAGAAACCGACCAATAATAGAATATTAGTTGAATGAAAGTTCTTTTAATTTTTTTTCCTAAGTTCCTCCTTCTGCTCCACATCTTGATATAATTTCTAAACAAAAGACATCAATTCAAGTTCAATGGAAACCTGGACCCAATGGAGGGGACAGAATCAGAGGTAAATATATTCCCGAACAAATAATTAATAATTCATTTGATGCAGGGATGTTTATCATTATTTTTACATTATTAGCAATGTGCTTCTTAGTTTTTGAAACATTTATAATTTATAATTTTTATTCAGCTTAATCTTTGACTATGTGAAAAAAAATAACTTCTCCTTTTTACCACTAGTGAACATTTAGGTGAATATTGTTTTGATTTCTTAAGCATTGTTGAACTTTGAGTAATTAATAAGTAGTAATAGAAGAAATCATTATAAAATAGTAATAAGAAATCAATTTGCCTCTAAGGCTGATACAACTGTTTCCCACTTATTGACGATCGTCAATTCGGATATGTCAATAGAGAACAACTACATCTCGCTTTATACATCAGTGAAATAAATCATAGATAAACTATAATATTGACATTTGCTACGAATGCAAAAAGATATATATATATCTCAGTTGACTGAATCATAGATCAGCCATTGTATCAAAATTAGTTAGGAAAAAAAATCAAACTTAAATTTTAAAAGCTGCATGGATAATATTAATTATAAGGGATGCACTTATGTGCATTGAATAAACTTTTCTGTGGCCATTTGTGTACCTTGTAAACTTCCTACTGTGACTTTGCAGTTGATTTCTTAGTAAATGGAGCTTAAAAGATATTTTCATCTATTAGTTAATCTAATATCATTGAAAAATACAGTAGTTAAAAGAAAATTATAAAGTAAAACACAGAACCATCCAAACAGTTTCGGCCTTCTGCCGCCTGGTCATCTTCAGCAGATATATTAGCAGTATGTGTTTTTGTACTTTCCCATTAAATATTTGTGATTAAATTTAAAGAGATTTTATATTTTTTTAAAAAAAAATTACATACAGTAATTAGATGCAGTAAATTATTAACATATATTAATGTTATTACAGTTAATACAGAAAAATAATATCCTTAATCAAATATGAGGAATTACAGTCTTAAAGATAAAATTCTTAAATAGTAACTTAGAACATAAAATTATTTTTTTTTCCTTTGTATCAGAATTTTTCCAGATAATCAAACTATTAGTTTCACTTAATACTATTATATATTTACATATTTTTTTATACATTTAGGATACAATCTTCACTTCCGAAAAGAGACTGGAACCTGGGAAACCATTGAGATACGCCCTGATGCTAATGTACATACTATAAAGGACCTTTCTTGTGGCGCCACCTACCAGATTTACATGGAAGCATTTAACTCAATTGGAACAGGATCTCCATGTGACATAATCACGGTCAACACTGATGGAAATGGTAAAGTATAAAGTGAATTCTTTCTTTATTTGTCCTTTTACAAATACCTCCTTGTATTAAATGAGATATGCTACACAACAGAGCCACCTTTCGTACAGATAGTTTTTACTGATTTCGAACAGATCCTGCATATTTATTATTTTACTAGTCCTTATAGTTTGCTTTTATTTAAAAAAAAGCTTCCACTTGGGATAGTTTGATATCTATTCAGCTGTAATCCTTGTTTATTACATAAAACAGAGGGTCTGAGATATTTCAAATTATTGAGATATTTCTGCGAATTATTTCTTGTTGCGAATTATTTCATTAAAATTAGTTAGTTTTAATTTTATGATGCTAATTCTAGCTCAATTTCATTGTTACTACAAAATTTTGTTTAACCTTCCGTAGGTTCTGAGATCCATAATCCTAAGAAAAGTAATAACCTGCAAACTTTATACATTGTTTCGTAATTCACGCAGCATCGGAATTTCCGTTGTTAAGGAAAAATATTGCCTAATTTGGTAGGACCCAAGACTTTAAGTACAATATTTTGATTTGCTGTTTTAACCGAACCTCAGAAAGTGACTTACAATCGATGTTACTACAAAATAACACTCTTTATTTGTGATATTCGTTATACGAGAAATACTTGATCATTTTTAAATTCCATACTGCAATTGGGTTTACAAAAGTACTCCATAACTTCGTGTTTTTGTTTGCTCAGCAATAGTTTTTTAAAATTTTATTGTATTTGTTTATTTTAATAGTTTATTATCTTGCACAAGTTCGTTTTTCCCTATATTTTATTAGAATAAACAATAAAAAATAACAGAATAAAGAATGTGAATACTAGAGTGCGGGTTAATAGCGGCACAAATTGCGGCCTTTCCTTCCCCATTTTCATTTTATGCAGTTCTCACGTTCATTGACATCCTCAAACTTTTCCACCTGTCGCTGGATTATCCGTAACCCCTCAAACTGTAGTGAAATGACTATAGTTTGAGGAGACCCCTTTTTCATTCAGGAATCTCTACCGGAGAACGGTATTTACAGCTTTTGGACGAGGAAACTGGTCCTGCCATTCAGGCGGTAGCAGGGGAAAATGAAATATGGTTCCAGCAAGATGTGCAGGAATTCCTGGATGAAGCGTTCCCAAATTGGTAGGCAGGCGCGCGACTGTGGAATGACCAACAAGATCATCCGGTTTCGTACCCAATGGTTTTTTTCGGTGAGGTCATTCAAAAACTAATGTTTATAAGGACGAACGTCCACGTGACATTTCAAACCTGGAAGCATATTACAGCTCAGCAGCTTCGAAATATTCAGGAGAAATGTCTGCACAGAGTAGGGCACTGTCTTGCGGTGAATGGCGATACTTTTGAGCATTTAAGGTAATAAATTTTCACTTTTCTTATTCTGTTATTTTTTATTGTCTATTCTAAAAACATGTAAGGAAAAAAAGAACTTGCACAGATATAATAAACAGTTAAAATAAACAAATGTAATAAAATTAAAAAAAAAAAAATTGCTGAGCACACGAGAGCACGAAGTTATGAAACACTTTCGTAATAACCCGATTGCAGGAGGTAAATGAAGAATGAGCAAATATTTCCCGTACAACGAATATCACAAAACTCTTCCAATAAGGATATTAGTTTGTAGTGACAGCGACTGGAAGTCACTTTCTGAGGTTCGGATTAAAAACATCAAATCAAAATATTGTACCTAAGCCTTGGGTCCTACCAAATTAGGCAATATTTTTCCTTAACAATGGAAATTCCGATGTTTCGCGAATTATGAAACACCCTATTCACACTCCAGAACATCGTTTCTTTATGTGTCCACAATTAACCGATTATATAAGCTATATTACAGCAGGGACGAGGAATCTGTGGCCTTTTGTGATATTCAGTACAGCCTTTCGCAAGCAATTTCAAATTCTTTTTTTCAGGAAACTTAAAAAGAAAACAGTAAAGGATTATATTATAAAGAAATTGAAAGCTCAGTGCGGTAACGAAAGTCAGAGCTGAAAATTGTAAAACCTCTTGAATAGACTACTTACAAATTCAATTGAAATAAAATCGCTCAACAATTGCTATTTCGAGACAGTCTCTATTAACGATAGTTATGTTTCTCGAAAACATATTTTGATACTTATTTTTCGCTAAACGAATAACAATTTTCCATTTACCCCATATTATAATTCTAGATATTTTCTTAGATATTCTCTTAAAGTAGAAAATTGATGTTTACTATTTTACAACAAATCGATCTGGAATATTGTAGTAAAATATAAAATATACACATCGCTCTACATTAAGGAAAATATAGGCATTAGATTAAAAAACAATTAATACTAAAACTATGCTTAATACTTAAAAATCTAGGATTTTATACCTTTTTTATTTGTTTTTGATGGGAAAGTTTATCGCTTTGTTTGTAATTCCCTTCGTCCGACAAAGGAATACGGCGGAACTGCAGATTGTACGGCCTTAGAAGTCTCTGCAGACTGTACGGTCTTACGAAGTCTCTGCAGACTGTA
>JAFIDM010064080.1:0-10851 GCA_023159025.1 Thereuonema tuberculata
TATGATTATTATAATGATTGTTAGTAAAATAAAACAATTGTATTAAAATTAAGAATTGTTGAATTTGAAACAATTGTAAATATAATAATATGTTAGTAGCATTTTAAGGATAAAATGCTAAGTTTTGTTAACAACTATGCTAAGGAATTTTTTTGTAATTTGATATCACCTGACTATACATTGTAATCTTGAAGAAGGAAGATAGAAAATTCTTCCGAAAATTCGATAATAAAATGAAGTGTAGATGAAGTTTTTTCAATAAATACAACCTTGACTGGTCTCCATTGAGATGGAATATAACCCAGTGCTAGGCTTGCTTTAAAAATATTACAAAGAGGTGTAGCTAGAAAGCTTATTCCTTTTTGTATAAGGGCCGGAAAGATCTGATCTAATCCAGCTGATTTATAAGGTTTGAAAGTAGATACTGCCCATTCTACCTTTGATCGATTAATGGCCAGTCTCGCAGTCCGCCAATTTTCCTTGGGTGCTCTAAAATGAGACCCCAAGTTTAAATTTAGCGAGTTTGCGTTTCCGTCCCGATCGATCTCGATAGAATCTGGGAAATGTACACTGGTTAGGACCTTAAGTGTTTCTTCCCCATTGGTAGTATAACTTCCATCTTTTTGTAACAAAGTCCCTAATCTAAGATTAGGTTCTTTTGTTAAAATTTTATAGAGTCTAGAACTGTTAGGGACATCAGAGATTTCCTCACAGTACTTCCTCCATGATTTTCGTTTCGCTTTTCTCAAAGCTCTGTTATATTCAGTGAGGGATTGTTTATAAACATCCCATTCACCGTTTCTCTTAGCTGTATTAAACAGCCTTCTAGTGCGTGTTCTGAGATTTGTCAGCTCTTGATCCCACCAAGAAACTCGTCTAGGTAGTTTGAGCTTTATCTCAGGACAGTTCGCATTATATGAAGAGATAATAGAATGTTGTATATAAGCAACAGTTATCTCTATATCTTCAACAGATTTAATCCGTTGTGGGCAAAACCTAATACTATTTTTAAGGTCATCTTTATAAGATTCCCAGTTAGTATTTTTAGGATTTCTGTAGAGATTAGTTATAGAATAACTTGATTCTAAGGTGAAGCTAATGTATTTATGATCTGAAAAGGTCATCTCATTAGATACATGCCAATTTTTCACTTTGGTACTAATGAAAGGAGTACCTAGGGTGATGTCGATAACTTCCTCTCGAATTTTATTAGAAAACGTAGGAGTGTTACCATTATTCAGAATTTGTAAATCTGAAGTGATTATAAATTCTATAAGTTTCTCACCTCTGATATTAATGTCTTTACTCCCCCATACAATGTGGTGTGCGTTGGCATCAATACCAGTGATGAGTTGTTCCTTTTTGTCTCTCACCATGTTAATAAGTTTAACAAACTCCTCAGCAGGTGGAGGTTCAGGTGAATCATAAGGAAAGTAAGCAGAGGTAAATAAAACATCCCTCTGTTTTTCCTTATCATTAAACATAACTTTAATTGCTACCAAATCAGTGGTGCAATATTCAGTTAGAGTAAAATACTTAATATTCTTTTTAATAAATATACAAGTACGTGGTTTATTGTTAGAACATGCAATGATAGTTCCCCCAATATTTCCTAATCCTCTAACCTTATCCTTGTAACACCAAGGTTCCTGGATGAGGACGATGTCTACAGCTTCTTCTAAGATGAATTTGCAAAGTGTAGCGGTTGCTGCCTTGCTGTGCTGTATATTTACTTGAATAATCTTCATAGTTTAAAATACCCTTGAGTTTCAATACCGTTCGAGTTCCTCTGAGGGTCCTCGACCGTGGGGTTTTTTCCTTTTATAATTTTCAAGATTTTTATTTAATTGGGGAAAAAAGCAGTCGCCAGGCACATATCCCCATATTTGCCTAGAAGGCACTGCTTTAGGCAGTTTAAATACTGTGGGTGTCGCCAGGCAACCCACAGGGATCGTTCGTGACACTATTTTACCCCGTAGTGCCATACATCCATCGGCACGATACCTTACACCTTAGATTCGGAGACCAGAGCCTCGTTAGCCATCCATAGTAATCTATCTAGAACTATCACTAGTCTATCTAGAGCCTATGATGTTGCCCGCCACTCACGACGAGGACGTGAGGTTGACTTTTTGAGTGGCTAGTGATTTAGTCTTGATCTACTTTTAATTGTATCTAGTGTTCTAAGGGTTGGCGATTTAATGAAAAACTATAATCTCTTAACTAGAAAATATACTTAAAGGCAGAATCGGAATCAAAATTTGTCTTCTTATCGAAAAATTAGAACGATAGCTTGGTAGTCAAAGAAAAGTAAGCAGAGGCAGTGAAGTTAATCTGAATGGTTAAAAGGGATTTTAGATATGTCCGTCATTATATTTAGTCAAGGAGAAAAGAAGATGAGGGGAAGACTGTAATGGACTTCTGTGAAGGACTTACCATTGTGAGAGATTAGGAACTACATTGATCGGAGAACCTTCACTGAACCCAGAGGATCTCGATTCGACGTTGAGGCGCAGGAGGCTGGCGTATCAGATTACTAACAAGAAACATCATTGGGTTCTAACAAACAAATACTCACCAAAATTCAGAGGAGAATCATCTTCTGACCTCTTGAATTCACTGGTGAAATTCGTTTTTCTGTAAACCTCTGCAGTTGTTCACTAGAGGTCTCTGTTCCGTCAAACTTCGAACCCTTCGCTCGCCTAGTGTTACGCCAGTCGAGACTGTGCAGATGGCTGCATTACAGTAGAAACGAAAAATAGTTCGAAGATTGCTGATCAACATACGTAATGTTACGAGAACAGCACTCCTTAAAGATGGTATTGGTCTGGAGGATTAGTCTGGAGTCATTCGCATGTTTTCTTGGATCTTATTGCTTTGATCATTTTATTGAAAGTTTTCATTTCCATTATCCTTAGGACACTTGTACAAGTTCTAAAGAAAACTGACCAACTATAATAAAGTCTGAGATGTCACACTATCCTTATGAGAATTGCGGAGTCGCTTCTTGAAGCTTCAGTGTGTCCCTTGTACTTCAAGTGAAACACTGCTGAGGTTTACGAAAAAACGACTGTTTCTTGACATTCAACAGCCATCTTGAAAGGTAAATAAAAATATCCGGGGACATCAGACATTTTTGGGATTTAGTCACTGGTCTCAAACGAAGATAAAAGTAAAAATTCCGTCTCAGTAATGCCTTTTTTTTCAAGGCACGATTTGACGTTTGTTTGGCATCATGCATCGCCAGGAAGAAGCAGTTTTCAAGTGCATGTCGACTATAAAAATAATGTGTCCACTCAAAAAAATCTATATCATTTATCATACAAATAGAGGTTAATTCATTAATTCTTCGTGTTCCTTTAGGATGTAGCAAATTCCATTGTCTGGAGTATGCTTAATAAGCATATAGATAGATAAAAACACAATACGTCTAGCCCTGAACTAAAAGACTTTTAACACTCTACTTGGTATCAGATATCCTATTTAGTTACTTTTAGAACAAACCATCGTTGAAATGAATATCGTAAAAACTATTTTTACTTTCACCGCAATTTACCTAAACCAGTGACAAAGATATAATCCAGAATTGAATGCTAATGTTCAAGGGGGAAAATTCAGTGTTATTAAAAAAAAATCAAACTAGCCTAATTCAGACAAGACCACTGAATAAAAACTCGAGAAACCAGGATATCTCTCGACCTCAAGATAGGCTTTTGGCAATTTAAATTTTATCACTAATAAAAAACCATTTGTTTAAATTAGGCACCTTTAAAATGCAGAAATATAGTTTAACTAATCACCTGACTTTTTTCGTTCCTTGAACAAGTTTTAAACACGTAAAACTGAGGTTTAGTAAAGTGTGAGGTAAGTAGTTTTGTAAAAAACAAACAGATGGCGCCTCTGTCCTAAAACGCATCCTAAATCAGAGCTTTCCGTCATGAGTTAAAATATATTTAACAATATTGAAATGATACGTTGATGATAAAATAAATATGAACTCATAAAAGATGTCTTTTATGTGGAGAATATGATACAATGATTCTCTTATATTCTCCCTAAGTAGTGAATTACTTAAAATTCTATTGCCCAGAAGTAATTACTGTCGAGAGAAATTAAAAAAAAGACATGAACGAAAATCCTTTAAAATGATTAGCTTATTAAAATCGTTGGAAAATGAAAAAAAAAAGTTATAATCACTTAATTATAGTATTTTGCAAAAAAAAAGGGTTTGCCATATATGGTCATTATGTAGCGATCGATTTTGTCTGGAACAAATATCACCAATGACGACGTCGTCAACTTGAAATCCGAGCGTCAGTCCAAGATGACGTCGTTTTGTGATCGCATAAAAAAATACAAAAATGACAAAAACATTTTCAATAAAATAATCTTAAGGAAATAGAAAATTATTAAAATAATAATAATGTAGAGTAACTATAGAAAATACAGAAAGCAGAATATTTACGTCATGTTTATACGATTCAGTTACGAATTTTGGCAATATATGGCGCTGTTATTTCCTCGAAACATCAATCCATAAGGAAATTATATCATCAAAAGCTCTTCTTTCATAAACAGAACTTAGGACCGGTAAAGCAGAGTCAAGACAATATGTTAATTTACAGTTATCAAACAAACAAATAAAAAAATGAACACTAGTCATTCATTGTTAATTTTTGACGTACAGAAATTATTAAAGGCTTCAAATATTATAAGTAAGCCTACGCGCGCATCTGCTGGATGAGCATCTTAAACCACAGGAATGAGAGGCGGAAAAAGGGGAGAAGTTAATTTACGGGACCTTCTATTTGCTAGAGGGTCTGTAAGCACCTCGAAAAATAAAACAGGATTCATCGTGTCTGAGTTGAGAAGAGGGGATATGCTATCCACAACCGATCAGTGCTGCGCCGGAGGCATCGTTTCACCCTTCTCATTCCTGTGTTCTGAGCTGCAAAGCAACCAGATGCGCGCGTAGGCTATAGGTTTTAAAAGTCACGATTCAATTGGTTTATTTGTTTGTTTGTTTTATTCTTTACAAAATTTTCAGTATTAAATGTAAAAATTGGCTTGATAAAGAAATAATCAAAACATATTTTCTAAAATTTTTATCTGAAATAGTTATATATTTCAAATTTTTTTACAAGATTGAATATCTTCAATCATGATATTATTATAAAAGTGAATTCTCAAAGTTATTTTTTTCCACCTTTCTAAAATTACATGAAAATATTTTAATTCAGTAAATTATTTATTATGACTGATAATATTTTTTGCGGAATTAAGAGATGTTCTTGTATAAAAATAATAATACAGTTTATAACTCGAACCTTTCAAATATATTATAAAAGCATTATTCTGTCTGTCATTGTCATAAGACTTTACGTTTTTCCAATTTTTAGACCAAACTAAGAGATAGATTGGTCATGCAAATGGGTAAAATGTAGAGCTTTTTAAGACAAACAAAATGCTACAAAAATCTTTCGAAAAACGTTTTTGGTTTCCAAGATGTCGCCTTTTACAGGGTCAAACTTTGACTTTTTCTCAATTTAAACGAAAAGGATAAAAGTTGGAAGAGAACATTATATTGAGAAAATGTTGGTATTTGAAAGTTCTATCGAACGATATATCAGTTATTCACAAACGTTTCTGCGTTTGCAAGATACATGCAAAAATGTGAAAAATTTCATGTTGCCTATTACGAGAACTTTGTGTTGGCACGTAAAAACGAAAACTTTTCTTTTATTACCATAAATATAAATTTAAATATAAATGTAAAAAGAAAAGTCCTGACTTACTCACTAACTGACTCATCAACGCCCACCCCAAACCCATGGACCTAGAAAGCTGAAATTTTGCACAGAGGTTCCCTTTATGATGTAGACAAGGAATAAGGCCGGAGTTTTCAAAATCCCACAGGAAAGGGAATAATCTAGCAAACTGACCATGAAGTGTGTGGCGACAACCCCAGGTGTGTGGTGCCAACCCGCAACACACTTGAGTTAAGCGGAGAAGGCCACAATGGGCTGGGAAGTCTTATATTCTCCGATCTCAATAATAATTTGCTACATAAATAAAGTTTTTTTAATGCTATATATGCAAGGGTTTCGGAGCGAAGCGATGGTACCCGTCTAGTTATTATATATTATTAATACAAGAATATCTCATAATTCAGCAAACCATATTATCAGTCACAATAAATAATATGTTGTATAAAAATATTTTTAAGTAATTTTTGTTTGTGATATCTAGATAAAAGTAAAAGTAAGTTGTGCCTACAGAATAGAATTCATTACATTTATCGAAGATATTTTAAAACTAATAATTAAAGTAATTGAATTCATTCCTAATTTTTCATTTGCAACCGAAGTAAAAAATTTAAATTTATAAAAATCAAGGCAAATAATTAAAAGGCTAATTCTTTCATTATTCCTCACTAGTAGAGTTCGAGGCGAAATCTCGCTTGAGTCTCGCATATTGCGGTATAAGAAATCAAGATGTCGGATAATCTAATACACGGAATGGAGAAGCTGTATGAAGTGAAGCTGAACAAATAGAATCTTTGAAACAAAAGTTTAATGAAATAGGTTTGCGGTCGCCAGATTTAGTGACGTTCTTGGAAGTCGGAGACCTGTGTCCACCTATGAAATCCTTAGAAGCCAGAAAACTGGTGTTGACATTGCAATGTTGATGGTTTAGGGAAAACGATTTTCCATTTTTTGTGAAAGTTGGAGAATATTTTGATTTGCAGACAGGTGCGGTAGCTGGATGCCACGAAACAGACCTTTTATGCTTGATTTGCTGTTTTAACAAACTTAGTGAATTTGTTTTGGGGATGCATTTCCTAAAATTTTATTAATGTGTGAACCTGCGGCATGGCTACGAACCGCAGGCTCGGACTGTTGCAAATGCAAGGAAGAAGCTGAAAGCCGTTGGATGGGGGGTCAAACCCCGGGTGTGGCGTCGACTTAGCCGGCCACCCGAGATGCTATTTCCCGTAGTATTCAACGAGCTCCGAAGCGTTCTGCGTAGATCGGGCGCCATCTTTATTACAAGTTCATGTTTAGTGATTTAAGCGGTGTTTTGATTGTGTTTTTTGCTCCAGTAGTTTGGGATCCCAACCATCAACGACATTAATGAGTAAGTAATGTGAACTAGTGATCACGAACTTTTGCTTTTAGTGACTTTAACCTTTCTCTGCGTATGCGAGATTTTAATCTGATTAATAATGAGAAAGTGAAGTGATTGTTTTTATTATAATTTTTATTTTCCTAAAATTTTTATTTTTCCTGTACATTACTGAACTTTAGTAATTGCAATGGGATTTTTTTTTTATTTCATTATTTGTATCTTTCTTCGTTTATTAGCCATATTAAATCTGTGTTTTAATTTTAATCCATCTTTTTTTGGATCATTCTTTGTTTTTGTTTGTTTTTATCAAAAAACAAACTGATAGCAGAGTGCTTTTTTTTTTTTTTTTATCTTTTTGCTCATTGAGAATCCGTTTCTTGTGACACTCGAATTGCATATATTTTTATTTAATAAGCAAATTTTCGGAAAGGAATGTTTATGTTTTTCCTTCTACAAGCCATTATTACGTTTTAAAGCTAAACGAAAATCTTTTATGAAAATTGCAGTAATAAATAAAAATATATGTAATTCGAGATATAAATTATTATTTTAATAAATAGGAGGAGAGAAGAGGAAAAGAAATTATATGGACTCCTAACATTTTATTCATAACAGACATGTACTTAATGTATATGTGTAATCTTGTAAACAGCATTTATTTTACAGCAAGTGGTTTTGTGAATTATTATCTTAACGCGGGATTAAAGATTTCATTACTTAAGGATTGCAAAAGCTCTCCTTGTTTCCGTAATGTATTTTTATATTTTTTATTACAATGATTTTTAACAAATTTTGGTTAAATGGTGATTTCTTATTCTTTATAATATTATAAGTTTCTATTGTTTCTACATATATTTATATATGATTTCTGTTTGTCAGATGATCAATACCACTTGTTTATGGAAATAGAAATGGCCGTTATAAAAAGCCTGGAAAATGCAATACTCACGCTTTTTGTCTTAAATCCTTCTGAGTTAAGAAGAACTTACGAATTCATTGAAAGGTAAGAAAACAGTTTTGGTGTCAGGAGGAGATAATTTATCTGCTTCATAATATATTTTTTATATTTCTTACTCTTTTGTTTATATATTTCAAACTTTGCTTAAGTTTGAAAAAACTCACAGTTTCATTAGATAGTATTATTATTATTATTATTACAGTATGTATCTTGTATCATACAAAAAAAAATTCCTTTTATCATTAAAAGCACGCATAATTATTTTGTAGTTGTAGATGCCCTATTAAATTGTGTAAATATATGGCAAATAATGTTAAGAGATATCATGAAAGTTTCAAAAAATTAACAAGCTGAAATATTAAGATTAATATTTCTTGAAAAATTATGGATTAATAGAGTCATTCCATGTCAAATCAACACACTGAATCAGACTTGATGTCTCAGATTGTCATGAGTTTTGGTATGCAGCAATGTACCATAGACTTATGAAAAAAAAAAACAATTTCAATTGTGTACAATAATTATTTTTCAAGTTATTAATTTTTAAAGATATAAAATTTTATCAAAAAAGTACACGCTTGGCACCTTTAGATGCCTGTAGACTAGCAACCAGTGATGATACTAACCTGGGAGTGGTCTCATTTTAAAGCTGTTGAATGGGGCTTTAATATGATATTCTACAAGATAGGGTTACAAAAATTTTTTTTTAAATTTTAAGTTAAATTTTAAAATTTGAATTTCTCAAAAAGTGGCAATTGTAATAATTTCAAAAAATTATCAAAATTAGTTTGTAATGTCTAAATACATATAACAAAATTCTATCATGGGATCTCAATTGGATCTGGAGATGCAGGGCTTCAGAAATACAAGCGTTGTGAAAAATATTAGAATTAGTACCGTTTCAGAAAATTGAATGGAACAAGCAAGACATTACAATGAAACAAGCAGTGGCTATTATTTTTACATTTATTTTAAAATAGAAAAAGGTCACATGCACACTTACCATTAAAAATCCGATATTACACGAGTAAAGTTAAGGCTTAACAAATCAATACTTTAGTTATGTTTGTTTTGTCTTATGAAAACTTCAATTGTTGGATGATAACCACACATTTATTCACTTCACTGTCTGGTAAACTGTATGTTCGGCCTGTTTGTGTGATGGGGTTCACTTTGCATGTCACATCCGCAGAAGGGATCCAGAGTGTATCAGATGGTGTGGGATATATATATGAGGGTGATGAACCTGAAGGGTGGAGGAATGTAACTTGCACTTTACTGGAATCTTCATCTTTAGCCAGAACATAACTCAACCACCAAGTGTCACCATAGATTGAAGTAACATACCCACTAATATCTGCAAATACTATCTGCTGTATGTCATTTACAACAGGAAATATACTTGAAACAACTGCAGAAGAAAATAATTTCACATTTACTTTGGTTCCATACGTGAGAGGTATGAAGGCATAAAATTTCTGAGTGCCTGGTATAGTTACAGCTGCACTGTACCGGCTTACCAGTTGTTCTTCAGTTTTAATGTATTCTTCAATCGTCACAAATTTATATTCTGTGTTAGATATGTTCTGATGCGTTCATTCAAACAGTTACCAAATTTTGGATTGCATTCTTTTTATTTCTATTAGTGACTCTCCCATCTCTAAAAGAGAGCTGTTAAGAGACCTCAGAGACTCAGATTCATTTAAAAAAGGTATATCAGTGGATGCTTCTTCAATTTCAGTATCAGATTGACTTTCTTCATGTATATGGCTAAAATTTCTCTGCATTTTTCATCTCTCAACTTTGTCAGATGTTTCCTACAACTGTCACAGACTTTAGATAACTCAGGTGTTCCTGGAATCAAGTCACACATCCATGAAGTCACACGTCTCAAACGTTTTCTTACATGGGAGTGATTAGGCTTACTAAAAGGGTTAAAACAATCCATTTTTACTATCTTGTCAGGGGTATCCATCATGTAGGTGAGAAATGTTGAGAAATTAACAAGAAGAACTCCAGCGGCCAAGAAATGGTTTGTGTTCTAAAGATACAAAATTAATAATTTATCATCATCACAGGAACTGGTCAAGAAATGAACTTCCTACAAGCAACTCTAATGCTACACTGGCTATAAATGAATGGTCTTGTCTGCTTGACCAATCAGCTTCCACCTTGTGAAAGGGGATTTCCCTGATAGAAAGGGGATTCCCCTCTCCATTCATACTTGCAGGCCAATCAGCTTCAATTTTATTTTAAAAAAGGATTTCTAAACATGGTACTATAAGGTAATCATTGCATTTCATGCATTTTATAATGTACTACACACTGCATAGCAAAATTAGTAGCTTAAAAATAAAATTTTACTAGATTTGGTATATTATTCACAAAACATGTGTATTTCTGAAGCCCTGCATCTCCAGATCCAATTGAGATCCCATGATAGAATTTTGTTATATGTATTTAGACATTACAAACTAATTTTGATAATTTTTGAAAATTTTTAAAATTGCCACTTTTTGAGAAATTCAAATTTTAAAATTTAACTTAAAATTTCCAAAAACTTTTTTTGTAACCCTAACTTGTGGCATATCATATTAAAGCCCCATTCAACAGCTTTTAAATGAGACCACTCCCAGGTTTGTTTCATCACTGGTTGCTAGCCTACAGGCAACTGAAGGTGCCAAAACGCATCATTTTTTTGATAAAAATTTATATCTTTAAAAATTAATAACTTCAAAAGTAATTGTTGTACACAACTGAAATTG
>JAFIDM010064081.1:0-10851 GCA_023159025.1 Thereuonema tuberculata
ACACTTTTCAATATATTGGAGGAATTCGGAGCTGATGACAAATCAATCGTGATCACCAAAAAAACTCTAACAAACACGAAGTCAAAAGTAAAATTTTTGGGAGAGATTTCAGAACCATTTGAGGTGAAAACAGGAGTAAGACAGGGAGATGGGCTTTCCCCATTGCTCTTCAACTGTGTGCTGGAGAAAGTAATGAGAGAGTGGAGGAAAAGAATGGAAAAGGAAGGAATCAAGAAAATAAAAATAGGAAGAAAAAAGATAACTTGGAAATTGACTGCCTGGCTTTTGCAGACGATCTGGCAATACTAGCGGAAAACATTGAAGATGCAAGAAGACAAATAAATATACTGAAAGAGACGGCAGAAAAGGCTGGACTACAAATATCTTATGAAAAGACGGAATACATGACCAATAGAAAAGATGCACCAAGACAGATCACAACAAAGTATGGGAAAATCAAGAGGGTTAATAAATTCAAATACCTGGGAGAAATAATTCAACCAAACGCCCTTGACAAAGAAGCGGTTCTAGCAAGAGCAAGAAAAATGGAACTGTCATTCCATTTGACAAAAAATATATACAACAAGAAGTCCATATCTATAAACGCTAAAATTAGGCACTAGAATACAGTCATTAAGCCAGAAGGCCTCTACGCCTCAGAATGCCTTGCACTAAACTCAGCCAGACAATTGGACGAGGTAGAAAAAAATGAAAGAAAGATCTTACGGAAAATCCTGGGACCAAAATATGAAGATGGAAAATGGAAACTGAGAAACAACAAAGAAATCTACGCAAAAACACAAAAAAATAACTGACACAATGAGGAAAAGAAGAGTGGCTTTCTACGGACACATTAAAAGAATGAGTGAGGGTAGACTGACGAAGAGATTATTCACCTTCTTCGACAGAAACCCCAAGACTCAGATGACATGGATCAAGGAGGTCAGAAAAGACATGGAAGAAATGAAAATAGATGCAGAAGAGGTGGAGAGAAGAGAAGAATTCAGAAAAAAGATCAGGGGATTCAAGGGTTTTCAAGAAAAGGCAAAGAAGAAGACGGGAGCAAAATGGACGGAAGAAAGAAGGAAACAACATAGTGAAAGAATGAAAGAATACTGGAAGAGAAGAAAGAAAGTAGAAAAATAATCATGAGTTATTTCATGTGGTCCATAGTCGGCCAAATTCGAAGAAAGAAGAAGAATATTTACGAATCAAAATTAATTGTTAATAATTCATTACTGCATTTCTGTTACTTATAATTTGAAAATATATTTAAAGTCATAATATTAATAAAAATTAATAATGTTTTTTAAAGTAAAATTTTAAACCAGTAAAGAGTTATGAAATTATTAATAAACCTTAATTTACTATTATTTTATTAAATTATTCATGATGTGTATTTCCATATAATAATGTTGAAAGTGGACCACATACACAAGGAAACAAACAAAAAGACTATTTAATAACATGTTTCGGGAATATAATTTTCCATCTTCAGATTATAACAGAAAATAAAACTTCGGAACCTACTCGTCCCGAGAAAATTATTTGATCATCAAAGGAACAAAAGAATTTGAAAAGTAATAAGCTAAACAATGCTAAAGTTACATCATTAAAAATTATATAATTAAAACAATGAAACAGGAAATTTAAATGATAATGACAACATTATATCTTATTTCATACCATACTCGAGAGCGTTAAGAATAGATACCTCAGTATTGTAACAAGGGATAGACATGGATTTAATAATGAGCGACTCGTGAAACTCCGCAGATAATCATCTTTCTCAATAGTATAAATAACTGGACTGTTAGTTAATATTTTGTGGCTAGTTACCTTATGATGGACATCAGTAAAAAGCAAAAGAATATTGCTATCAATATTGTTTTCTGATATTGATGGACATTGCAAAAGTATGGGTTATTTATGGGGCTTCCTTCTTCAGCTGTAATTGCTGAATTTGTCATGAATTACATAGAACAGCAAATTTGGAGTGAAGATACTGTTAATAATAATGTGTCATTTATGTGTAGATATGTTGATGATACGTTCATCGTTGTCAACAAACACTATATTAATCAAGTCCTGGATGTTTTCAATAGCATACACCAAGACATACAGTTCACTATCGAATTTGAAAATGAAGGAAGGATCCCTTTCCTCGACATCTTGATAATTAGAAATAATATGCAATTTGACACTACGGTATATAGAAAATCAACAAATGCCAACATTAAATTACACTTTTCTGCAGCTGGTCCAATCAAATATAAGTTAACTCTTTATGTGTGGCAATCAAAAGAGCGATCAAAATTTGTAGCAAAGGAATACTCTTGATTAATGAGTTACAAAATATCAGAAATATTTTCTTAGGTAATGGATACCCTTTGGGATTTATTACTAAATATATTGATAAGGTCTTAAAAGCTAGTAGAAATCAAAGGGTTGGAAGCAATGCTATTACTAGATATGTTTCCATTCCATTTGATGACAATTTAACTACTAAGTTAACTCCATTGTTAGAAAATGTCAACATAAAATTGGCTCATAAAGCCAAAAACACACTTGGTAGTATATTATGTTCAAATAAAATATCTATTAATAATAATGACAAGATAGCGGCGGTGTATGGCATCGAATGTGAGGGAGGCGTAAAAACATGCAGATATATTGGTGAGACTAAAAGAAGGGTTGGTATCCGCATGAACGAGCACAGAACTGCCATCACAAATAATAACAAAAATTATCTTACTAATGTCCATCATAAGGCAACTGGCCACAAAATATTAACAAACAGTCCAGTTATTTATACTATTGAGATAGATGATGATCTACGGAAGTTTCACGAGTCGCTCATTATTAAATCCATGTCTATCCCTTGTTACAATACTGAGGTATCTATTCTTAACGGGCTCGAGTATGTTTCTGTTATAATCTGAAGATGGGAAATTATATTCCCGAAACATGTTATTAAATAGTCTTTTTGTTTGTTTCCTTGTGTATGTGGTCCACTTTCAACATTATTATTTTATTAATTAGTTTTTGCAAAGAATATGGAATATCAAGAAATATTTTGTTCATGGCCTATATTCAAATAAATGACTAAAAAATGTATATTGGTTAATATTGGTTAAGCTTATTGAATTAAAGGAATACATATTTTTTTTTAACTTTAATTTTTTTTAATTTTTTAATTTTAAATCTCACGTAAGTTTCTAAAGCAAAATAGATTTGAATTGAGTAGTGGATTATTCCATATATTAGGCATTTGAATAGTTTTTAGTCGATTTTATCGGAAATATATAAAAATTATTTTTTTTAAATATTATAGTTTTCTAAAAATAAACCCACAAAAAAAAAAAAACATTTTTTGTTAGTGTGTGTTTAATTTTTTTTGAAAGGACCGTAAAAGAAAGTTGCCTAATATGGGGAGGTTTTAGGTTTCAGAAAAACGCCTTATAACCCCGGTTTGCTGTCTGGACACATATCCCACAACGCTTCATAACAGTTTCTGTTAGCTCAGTTGTAGGTGGCCTGAATGTTGTAGGTGGCCTATTGGCTCAGTTGGTTAGAGCGAAGTGCTATTAGCACAAAGGTCATGGGTTTGATCCCCTCATGAAGTTAAGTTTTTTTTTTCAATCATTATTAGGAATTGAGTGAATTAACAAGGTTTGAGTTAGGAATGACGATTATTCCACATAAGTAGGAGTGGGTTAGATAGCGTGGGGTCGCAAACAGACTCGCGGAGCATTTTCTAAACCACCCCGGCGCAGTCTATTCTAAACTCAAAGTGACTCAGAAGCCGTTGCGAAGCACTGTGATTTGTTTACTAATCACTACCCCTACCTTGTTTTTAGTAGCTCATAGATTCAGCGTAACTATAGGATTATTTCTAAATTTTGCGTTTATAGCTTTTAATTACATATTAGATGTTATTGTGATGTATTTCCATCCATCTTTACCATTAGTTCTTTATGTATTGACAAATTAACAAAAACATGAGATCTCCCTATATTGGGAACAGGATGTCCATAATATGGGGAGGTATGTTTTCTCAATATGCGGTAATGTTTTGTAATGGTAAAATTTCGCTTATAAATATTTTTTTAATTGGTTTTTATTCTCTTTTATTTGAAAATTTGAAGCATGCAATACAATAACATCACTCTAGACTAAGTTATAAATTAAAGATAAATATTTCATAATTATAATTTTTATTAGCGCCATAAAGTATTTAATGAGTCCCATATTAGCAACAGGTTATCTCTCCATAATAAGCACACAACATTTCATAGAAAAGTGTTATTATTCTTGTAACACACGTCACCAAAGATAGAAAAACTATGACAACAAAAGCTTACGAAATTGTGATTTTAAAAATGTAAGTTATAAAATACAATTGCTTACCTTTCAAAAGAAACGATGCAACATAACAGATTCTGAACAGCTGTTTTAACACATCCACTCTCAATACAGTAATGGCGACCGGAATGCGTCTGGTTCTTCGTGTATAAGAGGAAATGACATAACTGCACTAGTCACAACATTAGCCGATAGCGTACACCTCTTGCTTGGTAAGATATTAGACCTCCCCATATTCGGAACCCACCCCATTTTAGGCAACTTTCCTCTATTGTTGTCGACATTTTTTATTGTTTCGATCATCTGGTGTTGTTGAATATTTATTGACAAATTTTATTAATAGTTTCATTATGAAGTAGTTTTACAACACAATACATTGTAAAACTATGCTGTTTTATCTATTTTTTCTGCTGCTTTATCTATTTCATCCAACAAAATAGGATAAAAACAGGAAAATATCAATTGTTTTACAAACATCGCTAAATATAAATACCTTCACAAACATTCATATTTTTAATTCATCGTTATATTTCCATTCAATTTAATTTAATCAATTTTCAATTTTATAATTTTAATTTATTTAATATTTTTCGTTCGCACCAACGTAACTGCTAAACTTCGATCACGCTTCAACTTTCTTTAGGAAATAACTTCAAGAATTGTTTATTCTGTTTGGCAATCACAAATCAACAAACTATTCCAATAAATATATACATGTATATGTATACGAAGTATAAATTGTCACGAAACAACGAAATATATTAGCTATATATTTACGCGGACCTTTCCATCGCATGGTGAAGATTGAGTTTGCAGGCTTTCAGGGGGGGGGGGTATTTCCAGGACGGATAAAGACGAAAATAATCATCTCATATTCTATGTCCAATCATAAATTCATCCTTCATCTTCTATTAAATAAATGAATATATAATTACTTTAACTAAAAATCTCGATTGAAAATGAGAAATAATGATCATTAAATTTTTTATGAATTTTATTTAATCCTCATTTCTAAATAATTCTCAATTTTATTGTTTTTCTCTTTTTTTCTTCAACTGATTTGCAGTTTTCGAATATTGTAATTGGAAATTCAGAAAGGCATTATTAGTTTTTTAAAGATTTTTATTTTTAGGAGGAGAAGGAGGAAGGAGGAATTAAGCACAATAAAAAGAAATGTTCTAATTTCTTAGCAATATCCGAGACAAAGAGAGTGAATTTTCAAAAACAATATTTTAATAAGCTATAGAGGAACCTTAAATTTTCATGTTCGGTAAGAGTTGAGAGTTTACGAAGTATAATAAGTTCGGAGAATATAACTATTAGCGATTGGAACCATTGTCTTCTTCAGTTTAAGGATTTTTAGCTTGGATAGCCACCATTTATCTTTCACTAAGTACCAGGTCGATCAGAAGATCGATAGATTTCTTATCATAACAATTAGAATTTAAAAAGATGAGTTTGCCTTAATAATAGCGCTTACTGAGATATCAGATAGAAGGCTGTACAGGTCCGGACGACGTGGTCTGTATGATGCATGTCATTGGTGGTGTCACTGGCGCTATCATTTCATTATGTAAATCCAGGTTTTCTGAAAGATGATCTTAACTTGATGACAATGCCTGACCATACAGAACATGTTGCACGGTTTCCAGTAGAAAACTTTGCGACATCCGCCATTCAGTTCGGATTTGGCCCTCATTGATTACATCTGTTCCCTGCCTGAAAAGAGCACATGGCAAGTCGACGCTTCACGTGTAATGAAGAAGTCCAAGATTTTGCAATGAAGAAATGGCTACAACATTTGGGCCCTGACTTCTATATAATACGGCTGGAATCGACAGTCAGATCAAACATGTGTCCAATACCTCACACGCATCTGTGCCACTTTAAGTGCACTATCTAATCTTCTTTCAATAAAGGTTTGCTGTAAGATTTACAAGGGTTTCGAGCTTTTTTTTTATCAACTCTCATTAACAAAAACTATCTTTAGTACAGTATGTAAATCGCCATGTTTTTTTGGATTTGGAATTACTTATTTACGAATTCCTAATTATTAACGTGCGATGGACAAAATTATCCAAATGCATTTTCTTTTTAAAACTTATTATTTACAGAAAACTCAGGGTGAAAAATTAGTGTTGGAAATTCTGGGATTTATTTATTAGTGTTTAGCAATTATTACCATTCCCTTTTATAATCCAAACAAATATGCTACTGTGTTAGCAGAGTTGGGCAAAAGAAATTGGCATGTGTTTGAGCATTAGAATAAATTCAACAAGAGTGGAAACATTTAGTATAATATATATTATAACGTTTAACATTGAACGCACAACTTCTTAATACAATTCTATTAACACATAGTTCATAGTTCAAAGTTTATCTGAAACGGATTTGACTCGAAAAAAAGGATTACTTACTTGTTTTTCGGATTCAAATTGTAATTATGAATTTTTTACTTGCTTAATCAAATTGCATTTGTTTTTTTCAGGAAATATTCGAGGAAAAATCATAAGCCTCAGCTGCAACAATAGTTAAACACGTAAGTAGTAACTCGTGTGGTTAACAATGGAGATGGGACACGAAATGCGTGCCAATAGACTCGACTAATTGTTTTCGTGAAAACGAAGGGAGATGAATTTTAAAAGCCTTATAAAAAGGTAGTGTAATATTTTTCTCCGGAGGGAGAGAAAAACTTTCAGTGATATCCACAGTAAAATATATTGAAGCTAAATCCGAATTATGAAACTCGGAAAGGATGTCTACAGATTTTCGATATTTTAAATTCTCCTGGAATCTTGAAAATTGTGATATATAAGAAGAATAATTCTCAACCATCGTTAGCGTGATTTGATGTGGATTTTTTAAGAGTGCCGATGGAATTGAGTATACTTCGTTTTATTATCTAGTGGATAATTATAATAAGAAGAAATTTCCAAGAGACCGTAACTTGAAACCATTTTTTTTCTTGAATTTCTTGAAGGAATTTTCAATTAAAGAAGACATCGGTTTAGCTTGGGCCTAAAAGAACACTCGTTCCAAAATGGCGTCGGATCATTGTTAGATATCATTAAATTTTGTTCTGAGGGAACAGTGTACAAGAACTTTAATTCTAATTCATCTGTGCGATCAACATAATGATTAACGTTGCAGTAAATACCCATGCGGGGTGACAAACTATTATTTTAAGCATACCGTGAGAAGCCATTAATTTAGCATGCGGTGAGAAGCCTAATCGAATGTAGATTAGCTCAATTAACTTTATCGACATTGGTGATAAAATAATAGATTTGACGATCTTGATAGGATCATATGTAATTCTTTAAGTAAAAACTTTTTAGTTCACTAGAGGTGAAATCATTATAGAAGATTTAAAGTGAATTTAGACAAACTTCATGCCTAATCGTTGTTCGAAAAGAAACTTTATGTGATGATTAGTTATTAATAAGCCGTAAGTGATATAACTAATTAAAAGGAACTTTTGAATAACTTTAAGGATGCTTAAATATTGGAGGAAGAATAAATGAAACCTATTTTGTTTTTTTTTCTTTCTTAGATTTTCTTTTCAGAGCCTCGATTGGGATACGATGAACTAATAAACTATAATTAAAAGAAGACCCATGACATCGTACGTTTAGCATCTGCAGAGTATAAAGAACTATTAATTTTGTCAGGAAGAGTGTATATCTTCAGATGGAGCTTCCAAAGTATTCAAGTTATGCATGAAGAACTTATGGATTATTGACTTTTACGTTAGGAAGATAATTTCATGTAACCTGAGGAATTGATATGATTAATTAAAGATATTTGTTATCATTCTTGGCCACTGCTACTGCTGTTATTTTTGATAACATCTTAGCTAACACTAAATTGTCATCAAAGATTAATAAATATATTTTCGTTGAAGAGGTTTGGGGAATGAATAGAGCGGGAGATAATATCAAACAATTTATTTAACCCATATTTTCTTCACTATCAGTTCTCTTTTATCTTCATTGATAGGCACTATTGTCCTTTCTTGAATAACCTTCTAATCTTCATTAAATTCAGTTCGGTTGTTATGAGTTATATCCTGCCTGATTGACTTTTCACCTAATGTGATTTTGACTACTTATCATTTAATGATAACTATGACTATTTATCTAGTATAACATTTCCTATTCGAAATTTATTCACATACAACTAAAAATATAACTTTCATCTATTATAATTTATTTACTGAAAACTTTTTATCTAGTATGATTATTAATTCTGTCATTTTCCATCAAATGAATTAATCACATCTATTTAATTCATTACACTTTCATTTCAATGATCTATCTTGGAATATCTATCATTTAAAATATTCTTTCCTAGTTGAATTATTCACACGTAGTAAAATCCTTTTTACATTTATATGTTACTTGAATAGTTTATGCTGCTATAATATTAGTTTATCATTCACTAAGTCTTTTTAGTCGAATGTTCTTTTCAATCTAACAAATAGTTCTTTGTCAATTTATCCTAACTTCATCTCACACATTCGATGAATAATAATATTAATTCTTAATGTTTCTAGTTAGATGCATTAATACTATAACTATCTTCAACTATTTGTATTCTCGATGCCTAGCGACTCTATTAATTCGAAGGTGCGCTATTTTTGCAAGTTCCCGTAAGCCTCTTCGTAAACTTTATCCTTTGGTCCGTCCATGGAAAATTCAAGTAAAATTCTTAACTCACAGTTTATTGAGTTCGTTGATACATTACGCTACTTCAAGTAATGTAAATCTGCGATGCTACATCAGAATTGACCGCCTGATTTAAACCTACATTACATCTCGGCCTCCTTAGGTTCCCGGGATGAAATTCACTGTTGACCGAATTTCTATTCGATAGGTCACACTCACAATTCAGTTATTGAATTGCTTAACGAAACTCAAACTTTAATGCTTACTAGTTTATGCTTATGGCTTAATACTATTCATATTAACTTTACTTAGCTCGAATGGCTAATAAAATTTCCATTTTATTGGAGATTAAGAACTCCAGGCGTTTAGCTCCGTTCGCCTCGAAAGCTTCTATTCGACTAATAATTGTCATGGCAGCGGCGTTGCGGTTTCCATAGTTACTTACTACATTTAAAGAACTGGAATTTCACCTAGTATTATATAAAAATCTCCATGACTACACATTAACTTCCAAAAATCCTTTACTCGTGATATTTCGCAAATTTTATTCAAATTTGCTTCTTCGGACGTTTAAAAAACTCCTTCTCTAATATACAGAATACATAACAATAATATGGTTTACAAAGGTATAATATATGCATAAAGCCAAGGTGTAATACATCCAAAATGTTACAATATTATTAACATACAATAGGAAAAACAATGGGAAAGTCTACCTCATTATTATGGTTAAGTATTAAATATTATTATGGAATTTTGGTTTACACAGAATACACAACAATATGTAAAAAGCCAAGTGTAATACATCTAAAATGTTACAAAATAATAGCTTCTTTATTACTTAAATACAATAATATTTTAAAGGAATTTTTCAGTGTTTCTAATGCTTTTTTTAAATTTGTGTAATGTGCAACTGTTAACCTTTAGAAATCTGTCTTTGTTTATACAAGGGAAGGTGTTGGTTATACATGATTCTATCCTGAACCTATCTTTTTCTTCGTCGATTTTGAATAGAATGCTGACTAAGGGATCGGGATTGTGTTGAGTTCGCACACAGTGGTCTCCCCAGTCTGATATTCCTTCGTGGTTGTTAATGAAGGCTTGTACGTGTTCGTGCACTCTTTCTTTTAGAGTGCGGCCCGTACTTCCAAAATACACAGAACCACAATCCCGACATTTTAATTTATATATGACACCCATGGTGTGCATGAAATTGTGGTTGGCGTCGTTCTTATTTTTCTTGATCAATTGATTATTTTTATATTTTATTATCTTAATATCGTTGGTTTTACATAATTCTTTGAAGGATTTGTGTATCTGAGTGCCCAGGGGTAATTTAATGATTTTGTTGAAGTTTGTGTTCTGTTTGTTTTTGTTTTGTCTGTATTTGAAGAAGATTTTGATGGATTTTGAGAAGAATTTCGGAGGATATTCATTTATTTCAAATTTGAGTCTCATCTCATTTATTTTGCTATCATTTTAAATTAATTTTTTGTTTTCTGTGTTTTCAGTGATTCTTTTGAGGTAATTATGGATTAATGCTCTTTTGGTTTTGATGTCGGGTTCAGAGTGGAAATTTAATACGTGGTTGCTTTTTAGTTCTTTTTCACAGTGTTCGTAAGTTATTTTGTTGTTTTTGTTAGTTAATTTAAGGTCCAGGAATGTTAGTGAATTGTCTTTCTCTTCTTCCATGGTGAAACTTAGCTGGGGGTGAATTTTGTTAACATATTGATGAAATTTGCCGAATTGTCTTTGGGTTCCATTCCATAGGATGAGAATGTCTTCTGCATATCTTAAATACTTATAATGAGTTTGGTTC
>JAFIDM010064082.1:0-10850 GCA_023159025.1 Thereuonema tuberculata
AGAGTTGGGGCTTGTAGAGTTAGGCCTCGTTGAGTTAGGGGCTTGGCTCTACATGAGATCTCATATCTTTTTAACAGTGAAAGCATTATGACATGTGAGTCTTGGCAACTTATTTTACACGAAGTGTTTTGGGTGGGATAAAATTTAGATAAATTTAGATAAAATTTGTAATTACTTTTGAAACTGGTGAAGGAAACTTCACTCCTTAAATAATGTTAGAAATTAACGTTCATTCACACAGAGATATTACAATTTATTACAACCACTCGGATCCGGTAGCCCATTGGTTTAGGAGCTGGACTGCGGACTGGAAGCACCCGGTGGTCTGGGATTTTTCTACGATTGTTTCTCCTAAATGAGTACTGGGTTTCTTATCTGGGAGTTCAAAGCAGAAGAGCGTACGGCTGACCATCTGATCTCAACTAATCCCGTTGGTTGAGAATCGCTATAAATCTCCCGCGCACAAGGGTCTGCGTGGCTGTAGTGGTACACGTTTTTATTATAACTCATGCAAATAATTTTATATAAATTCTTAAATAAGTAAATAAATAAACTGAGATTTAAAAAGCAATTAAATCAGAGTTTTGTTTTCCTTTCTTCGAATATTTAATAAACATTAATTTAACTGATTTATCCTACGAAGATGAAAGACAAAATAAATATTATGAATTTATATATTTTTTTTTTGAAAATTTGAAAAGTTACGTTTGATCTTAACTATAGTAAACAGGTGTTAATTTTGCCAATAATGATTAAATCTGTATTCTCTTTAAGAAAGCATCCTTATTTTTAGTTAAATGTTAGAAAGCTAATTTTTCAATTAAAGTTTAAATTACTCTCCAGTTATGAAATCTAACAAGTTTAAAATTATTCTAAACTTATAAAATAATTTTATATTTGAAATTTGATAGTTACATATTCTCATATCCATGGAGTTTATTATTTATGTTTTTGTTGCTGTTTTAAACCAATTTTATTTTTATAATTTTCATTTTTCTATATCTTTATTATTTCAATCATCGTCTCAAAATTTTTAATGGCAAAAGTTTTAATGCAAATATATATCAACAAATTAAGAAAATAATTATGTTATTACAATGTATAGCTATTCCTAAATCTTTAACTAAAACTACTTAACAAATTCTACTTAACTTTAAATAAATTAAATTTATTACATTTTTTTTTTTTTATAACTGTGCCTAATTTATTTTAATTTTAAATTCTGAGTCAATTTCTTCTGCTATTGAGAGCTAATAGTAATCTGGTTAGTTTTGTCTTAATTACGCCATGAAATTTATTGCGAAAAAAATATGTAAAATAACATTATCTTATTTTAAAACTGAGTGTATTTTACTGCCTATAATTCTACATTTTGCCAATTTTGTTATAGAGTTGAGCAAATAAAATGATTACTATCTTTTTTAATTTGCTGAATTTTCAGAGAATTTAAAATAACAATTAACACTAATTTAGTTTGCTTAAAATTAATTCTTTCATTTATTCAGTTTAATTTTATTAGTAATTTATTCTTGGTCATTAGTGAGAAAACAAACTTGGTTGATCAGGAAGCCCAATGCCATTCAATAAGAATTAATCCAACGAATTCATGGTATCGTCTTCCAAATGAGCAACTCCAAAATAAAATAGACTCTTCTGGAATAGCTGTTGTTAAGGGATGAGGTTTGTTGCGTGAAATAGGCAAAAAATTGCCGAATTCATGAAAGTGTAAGCCTGTTGTTTTATTCATCAAATGGGCAAGTTCTTAAATTGTCATTTTTATTTTGATTGATCACAAATTATTTTAAATGTTTTTTTATTTATTAATTTAATAATATATTTACTGTCACAAAATTATTGTTCCACATACATGTTTAGTCCTATTTTAAAGACTTTATATAAGTTTCACTTCGATCGGCGGAGTTAACCGAAATTTCTAGATCGTTTTTTCCATTGCAAACACGTGGAACCCTGTTTGAAATTAAATTATAGAATTTAATTGTATAGTCCATATTATATAGAATATTGTGTTCAAATAAAATCGCAAGCGCAACTAAATAACTAGTGCGCTTGCGCGTGCGCAGTGCAGTGCGCCGGTGCACATGCGAACGTAACATATTGAAAATCGAACATTACCATACGATGATTATGCACGATGCAAATCGTGAAAATACCTTTTAATAAAATTAATATATCGTTATAATATGAAAATGTAAACGTCAAAACAAACCGTTGTAAACGGTTATTTAAAAAACACCACTGGAGCAAACTGTCTACTTTGTTCAAGTAAATGGTTAGTTGCAAAAAAAAAAAAAAAACACTGGAGCGCCAATCTCTACTTTGCTCAATACATGAAAAAAGCAAGAACATTTATGCCCAATGCACGCATTCGGCAGCTAACTTGCCCATTTGATGAATAAAGCAACGGGCTTGCACTTTTCATGAATTCGGCAAATTTTTGCCGATTTCATGCAATAGGCAATTTCACGGATTCGGTGTAACATATAGTCTATACATACAAACATACATACAGTACATACAAAGGATATTTTGTTAAAGAGGCCAACAAACGTCAGTAACAGGTTCTACAAAGAAAAATCTATAAAAAATGTTCAATAGATATAGGAGCGTAAATGCACCCTTTTACCAGTTAATATCCATCATTACATTAGATGTATGATGTACATATAGTTTAATGCGCGCATAAAACTATATGTAACCGATGCCTTCGTGACGATACTGTGTACATGAATTGTGTTTAACGCTCTAAAAATTACAAAGAAAAATACTTTAATTTTGATTGCACATTGAAAGAACAGAACGGTACACAAATACCTGCCAGTTTAAATTCAGTATACAGAAATGAAGTGTTCAACCAGACTTTTACCAACAACAGCATCAAAGTAAATGCTCAAAATATCCATCACCTGCATCAATATAGACTTGTAAATTGTTGAGATGGTGAACGTCTAATCCGCTGACAAATTCTTGATGTATTCTGGAAAACTGTTGTCTATACTCGATTCCACTGTGCAATCGAAAATGTCTAACTAATAAACAACATTTTATTATTTGGTCCCACATAGGATTTAATCTGGCGACCAGGCAGGTCAAATAACTGATCCACTCTTACCAATTCAGGATTGAGGAAAGTAATAGTTGACGATAACACGGACTTCATGAGGAAAATGGGCCGGGGCTCGATTATGCACGAGTCATAATTGCTTTCTCGTTTCAAGTTAATGTGTTCCAACATCTGGGTTAGGTCTCTTTGAAGGAAATCAAAAGTACACTATGCTACTTAACGGAGAACGGAAAAGTAGGGATCAATTCTTCTGTCACCCAAAATACCGGCCCACACATATAAAGAAAACTGCTATTGATGTTTTCTTTGAACGATTCCATACGGGATTTTATGTGCCCATAAATGCGCATTAAGAAAATTTATAATACCATTTCGGGAAACGAAGTTTCAATGAATAAAATTACAAATGCAAAATACAAATGCTCATTTTCTTTTCTTATTTTCCTTTTACAAATGCAAAGTTAATAGTATCCACACATTGAGCAAGAAACCAATTTACAGGAAAATCTGTGGCAACTAATCCTTGGACGTGTTGAAGGTGAAGGGGTAAAGTGATTCTTAATGAAATACCTTTCAAAACCGTTGTATACGAAATCCCTTCTGTTCTCACTATGGTCTTACTACTTTACGCTACCGCGTCAAGAATTCGATTTTCTCTTTCGGGTGTTGCAATACGTTTGGCTTCTATTGTCTGTCATTTCAGAAAACGTATACAAACACATACTGCTAGCAGTTATGCGACTACTTACATACGAAAAAGACGAACGAAAGTATTTTTTTCTCTTTAGATATAAGAATAACATATTTCAAGTGCATTTACAATAAGCTTTGGTAAGCTTGTAACAATGGCTATCCTCTCGTAATTCATGTATGCTGGCTATATGTTGAAAAACAATTACATAACACATTGTTAACCTTCCGCGTCATCAAATAGTCCCTCCATTCACTATCACTATTTTGAAAAGATGCATTTCCAACGCTAATAAATATCTTTTTTTCCGATTGTTTTCTTTATAGAAACTAGCACTGACGTTCTACAAAGTCTGAACATTCACAAAGATGCTCTGTATCGGTTTACAGTTTGTTACTTTAAAAATATAATCAATCTAATTTTACTTGCATTTTTTTTTTTTTTTGCAGTAGTGTGATCTTATTCCGACCAATTCTTTCTGCTGTTATCTTTTTTTTAAATAAAGCATCTAAGGCTCCCATCTTACAATAAGTTATTCGTCATGTTGCTTATTCACTGTTTCAAGTGCAGTCGAATGCTGTAATAATTTCAACTAAATGCAGACAGTTTAATACAGACAGTTTCAATGTAGAAGATATTGCTTTGCAGTGACAGAAAGCCAGACTGATGAAGAACTTCAATCGCCTTCTCTTTTGCTTAAGACTGAGGGCGACAAATAGCATCAAAATCAAGAACATCTATGTAAGTTCGAAGAATTTGCATGAATTATATATCTACATATCGATCGACAATCTTGTGGAGCCAAAAAAACTAGTAATTAAGAAATATCTTACACTCTCCTGAAAAATAACACCTTTTTGATCAATTTATGAGAAGCTTAAATAAGATTTAACGTGTGTAATTATAAATAGATAAATAAATAGTGCAATTACACACATTCGTGAAAGATATAAAGACATTTAATATAAAATGAAACACTATTAATTTCGATAGCCAGCCATCTGTCATTTTCAAGTGAAAAATACAGTAGAACCTCATTATAACGGACTAATAGGGGCTGAAGGTTGTCCGTTTTAATGAAAGTCCGGTTTATAACAAATAATTCTTATAGCGGTGTAATGCTGCAGGGTGTACATCAATGAAAGTACAATAGTTAGCTATAAAAAAATGTTTATTATATATCAAATAAAAAACAGCCTTCAACATAGCAAGTTGAATTGAAAAAGATGTGTACGTATACACTACATTAGAACAAGAAGGTCCAGGTTCATGTTGATTGCTTAAATTCATTGGTTTGAAAAAATAATTTATTTTCTGCTGAGTTTGTTTGCTGCTTATTTCTTCAGTTAATAACTCATGGATGTAAGTGTTCATAATATGCAAACACATTTTCATTTGCCGATTGTTCAACATATTGAATAACAAAATTTAAATGGTCTTTCACTTCGCTCACCTTAATTGTAGGCTGACAATTTTTTAAAAAACTGTCCGTTATAAGCGACGTCCGTTATAATAGGGTCCGTTATAATGAGGTTCTACTGTAATAACAGAAAATTCTCTCCAAAATATAAAATCATAACCTAATCACATCCAAACATAATGATAAGAGAAACAACGAGGAAATAACAACCAATCCCAGTTATCAAATTTAAAAGGTGGTGTCGTCATAGAGCAAACATACTGTAGTCTCAAGTTAAGTAAAGAAAATCTCAAATGAGATGGAACTTCCGTTGTAAACATCGTTGGCCGAAAAGCAGATGACAATGTTGAAATATCAGGCATAAATTAAAATCATTAAAAAAAGTAATAATAAACTAAATATAAAAAAGTAAAAAACTAAGCCAGAAATATGTTAGCATGGTATTAATCCCGAACAAACAAAAAGATACATTATTTGTGACCATTTTTATTAAGGTGATAACCCATGATATTTCTAATAGAAATTCTTTCGTTTTAATAAAAATGATTAGAATAATAAGAGCTGACTCAATGCATTTTCTAACAAAATGACTGCTGGCATGATTAAAAATAATAAAATTATCGAAATCTAGTTTAAGGCCAGTATCATTGACATGAACCGCCGTCGCATATGTAATTTTTTTTCCTTTTACAGCTCTGATATGCTCTTTTATACTAGTAACTGCTCTGTAATAGCTGCTCATATATATGTGAGACTCGACGCGAATTAGGCACTCGTAATCATTATTTTTCACCTGAAAATGCAGACGCTTGCTATTGAAATTAATAGTGCTTTTTATATTAAATGTCTTTTTACATTTCACGAATGTGTGTTTGCACTATTTATTTGTCAATTTATGAGAAGTTCAAATGTTCTGAGGTCAACTCAGGAGAAAGAAAGCTAGAGAGCATGGTCAACAACGAAGAACGAATGTTCAGCACAAGCAGCTTTAGATAAACAATTTAAAACAACGTTTCTCAAGTTGTTTAAAAGTATGGTGAGTACATGCTTTGACTCAGGTAAATCAATGTATCTAGATACAATATTATCAGCAGTACATTGCTTAACTTCCATTTCTTTCAGCTGCTCAGATGGTTGGAATTAACAACTTCTTCAACATCAACTGTTGCAGCACCAGATCACCATCATTGTCAGGCAGAAACTTTTATTGGTTTATCTGTCATTTACCGAAGGTTAGCTGGAAACAGCCCCGCAAATTTCTGAAGCACGAACTGTCAACATGCCGGAAGACGTAGCTTACGTTAACGAGTCAAGACGTTAAATTGCACTTCAATTTTATTTCTAACTGTTTTTCCATTGCACTGAGTTTGACTGCTAAAAAACAGCAACATCTTTCCGATAAATCTATTAAGGTAGAGTTAAGTCTATTAAAAGTGGTCCACGGGTTCTTATATTTAACATTCTCTAAATAGAACGCTTAAATTATGTAGTCTACTAGGATGAAGTCTGTGGATCTACATAATTCCACCATGTCTACAAAACAACGAAAGTAGCGTAATATAGATGTCAGAAGTGATGAGAAGTTATTGATGAAAAATTAGAAAAAAAAATCTTCAAATAGTTTACAGTAATTACATCTAACAATTGTTTTATTTGCTTGTCTTTCTTTCTTTATCTTATTTCGAGTTTCGACATAGAATATTTCTGCAGAAGAAATCTCTTAGTTTCAAGAAAGTTTTACGAAGTATCGCATGCATTACTGGATATGTTAAAAAAAACCCAGTTAAACATTTACATGATCTTATCACAACAGCATACCAAATTTGACTCAGGAATAAACTATAATAACAACTAGACAAATAAAATCTCTTTAATTTTTTTAGTAAATATGAAGGATTTTTTCTCCATAACAATCACTCTGTAGTACTCTGTTCGTGTTTGTAGTAAAACCCCGGTTTATTCCAGTTTATCTAAAAAGGACTTTGCCACTGAGACCAGTAACCATGATTCATTTCGATAATGAATCATGGTTACTGGTCTGAAGAAAAGTTCATGATAAGCAGTAAATAATCTTAACAAATTTATTTAACACTATGACTTGTCTCTCAGAATTTTGCAGCAAGTCACGGTCCGATGCCAAAGAAAGTAAATCCTAATCCAAAATTGTATAATTTTAATAAGAAAATTGATAATAAGTAAAACTAATTTTTCTCATTTAAGATAAAGAAAATCAATTCTTCAATTATTAATCAATTTTTCTTCCGAAAAGCAACAGTGTCATTGCCATATTCTGGGGAGTTTAGAAACTGGGTTTTTTAAAATGCTCAAGTTTCATTATTACAACCTAAACAAAAAAAAACCGTGTATTACCTAGTCTGAAAATGTTCAAAAAAACAAGAAAAGCAATAAAAACCATAATAAAAATGGTTTAAGTGCCTAATTTTAAATACGAAACTAGCAAAAATTGCTAAAATTTGACAGCCGCGATGTTAACTGAGCAAACAACGTTGTCATTGAATTAGCATAGCTCCACTTCTAGAAGCGTTTTTAATGTGGAATAAATTATAAAGCCTAATTTTAAGTTAGCTCTAACAATTCCCACCAAAGGGAGATAACTGACCGACTTCAAAGAAGCACATCTTCCTTTCAAAAATCCGACTTGAATTGAGTTTTGTGTATGTCAAATTGTAATGTCCGAAACAATCAGTCTTATACTATACTTTTTGCATTGTTTAATGATCAAAATTGGGCTTAGTGGGTTGTCTATTGTTTTATTTAGTTGTGCAAATTTAATTTCTTCAGAGGGTGGTATAATTCTTAATTTAAGCCTATGTTGTAATGAAAAATTTCTTTTTTGTCAAAATCTGTAACGTCCGACATTCAGAGATTGGGTTCTGTAAAAGAATCAGTAATCCAAATTTAAATTCGTTTTTAGTATTTATTAAGATGTTTAAGCTGTAAAGAATGTTTTGCTGTAGAAAGCAACTTTTTACCTATATTTGTGAAACCTCTTTTTTATTGAAAACCATGTCCCAAACGCTTATAACGTCCGAACCAAGATGGCCGCTTTGACTTGAATTATCGAGTTTTTTCAAAATTTTGACATGAAAATTTTGCTCTTGGTAATAGAATATGATCAATGCCATACAACTAATTACGATTATTAGATATTTGCTCATTTCTTATTCATTCACCAGTTGCTTAAAGTTTATGTGTATGTCAAATACTGGTAACATCCGCAATGTGCATGTCAAATGTCTATTATCTGACCAGATTTCAATGAATTAATTTAATATTTTCTGAGCCATTTCCTGTCTTGGCAGCACTATTTATGGCATCTAGATACCATGCTGGAACAACAGGGAAAAAATTGTAGTGATTCAAATCAAATTAACATTTCGGTAACCCAAAATATGGCAATGGCACAACAATATTCTACGTATCCTATTACAAATCATGTTTACTTCAATAAGACATCATAACTACAAAGCGATATTTCGCAAGGATATCTTCCCTTGTTTCCTTAGGCTCCAGTTATTACATTGTAATAACCGTTTTATTTTAAAGTTTTAAATGGAGCCTGAGGAAGCAAGGGAAGATACCCTTGCGAAATATCGTTTTGTAATCATGATGTCTTATTGAAGTAAACATGATTTATTAATCAATTTAAGTTCTAATCAGCGAATTTGTTCTCTGCAAATGATAACACATTTAAAACAAATCCAGGATAAATTCGAAACTGCAGCGGGAAATTATGGAATTACTTTGCTACAACTTCAATATTTGTTGTTATACTTTACAAGAAAAATCTCAGTCAGTCATGTTTATTGAAAATTTGTGGTACGATATTCAATAAAGGATCATCTAATAGGCCTAATATCTACCTCGACCACTCAAGAAAGGCTAGCTGTTCAGAATTCCTTCCTTCCAAAAAAATAAAAGCGATTCCATCTATCTGGCTTTCAAAAATTGAATAAAAAGCTAAACAGAAAGATATGTGTGTGAACAGCAAAAGCACATCCTTCAATATCAGTAAGATAAATAATTAAAATAAATAACAACTGCTTCAACCATTCCTTAATGTCCGCACCTCTCGTCACCAGGCATACTCCAAGTGATAGTCTGATTCCTGCCAAACTCAATGACTCATGTCCGGTGTGATGGCCTCTCCAGCATGGGTGGATCACTGATATCACTGCTTGATATCACTGATGGATCTGGGCATTGGGGATACAGAAGTGTTGTCTTTTACGTATCCTTTAGGAAGAAGTCACGTGGTGCTAGGTCCGGGGATCGTGTTAGCCACCGCAGCAGTTGTGTCCGCATCTGCAGAATGTTCAATTCTTCTTTCCCGAAGCATCAGTAACTGATTCCACTTACCAGGACATGTTGGAAAACTGGTTATTTTCCAATCTTGGACAGTGGTTAAACGACTACATTTTCCAAAAGGACGGCATTCCCATTTCCATCATGATGTGCGAAGCCTTCTAAATCGTGTTCTTCCAGAGCGCTGGTTCGGACGTGCTACAGATGCGGACATCCACCTAATGCGGTGGCCACCACGATCCCCATAGCTAACATCATGTGACTTCTTGCTGAGGATACGAGAAAGATAACGTTTACGTATCCCCAATGCAAGGCTTCCCCGTCAGTGATATCAAGGAACGGAAGCCATCATACCGGACAAGCTTCATTGAGTCTGGTAGGAATTAGACTTCCACTTGGATTCAACGCAGTTCGTAAGCTGTCGTCAAGAATTTTTTCATAGAAACAATTGTTCGAAAAATTACAAAAAAGACTTGCTGCTTTTAACCTACTAACTCAGGTTCTTGTAATTCTTCTTAACATAAGAAATACGACTTATATGATGCAGAAATAAGTCTTTCACAAAATCTTTTATTAATAGTTTTAACATTGGTTCGTCGACATCAACGATAATAACCTACGTACAATTTGAAAACAAAAATGAAGGAATTGAGTCGATGGCTTTAATAAAAGAATAATTTCCTAATTCTTTGGAAAAGGAATTATTTTGCTTTCATTCAAGTAAGATTTTAGAAATGGACTGGCCTGTCTAGAGTCCCGACCTGAACCTCTATGAGAAGCATTAGAACGTCAATTTCGCTCCAGACCTCAATGTTCCACATCACGACCTGTTCTGGCTACAGCTCTTTAGGAAGAATACTGTCATTCCTCTGAGACGTTCAGGCATCTGGTGGAAAGTTTGGCCAACAGAGCCACGGCTGTGATAAAGGCGGAAGGCCGACCCGCCCTGTACTAATGTCCATTACTGGAGAATGTGTCACATGGAAAGTCTGATTATGGTTTCGGTAGATGTGCGAATTTTTTGATCATATAATGTCTATTCCAATCATTAGGGGAAAGGAGTTTTGGAAATTAAAGGAAATGAACATTGAATGAGAATGAATGACGATGATCATGATATTAAAGCCCTATATTTCAGCAAATTCATACTTTTAACAACTCAAAACAGTAGTGTCTCCGATTCCCTGAAAAAATACCAAAAACAGCTCAGTGAATTTTGATTAGTTATGTGCATTTCTATTTTCTTTTCTGCAATAATGTCTTAATGCACGTTAGATTTCTAAATTCAAACTAATTCAGTATAAAAAGTAAGAAATTTATAAATTTATAAA
>JAFIDM010064083.1:0-10850 GCA_023159025.1 Thereuonema tuberculata
TGGAAGATTTGGAAATTACCATAACGCAGACTGGGATATTTTGCATGGTGAATGGCAAAGTTTGTAATGCAGTATAATGTTCTTCTGCTCAGACATGTTATCTGTGCGGGACGAAACCCATGGAAATAAATAATTTAAACGTCATCTCAAGAAATCGCGTGAAAACAGAATTCCTTTTCTTTGATATATCACCCCTTCACTCTTGGATCAGGCTGTTCGAATGCATTCTCCACATTGGTAGCGGATAGAAATTGAAATATGGCAAGCAAGGGGTTCTGAAAATAAAGAAAAGGTTTCTTGGGAGACGAAAGAAGTTCAGGAGAGATTCAGACGTGAGTTAGGGCTTTTGGCATGCCTAAACAGCAAGATGGCACTATAAATAACAGCAACTCTGCCCGCAAATTTTTAGAAGCCCCAAGAAAGCTGCAGAGATAACTGAAGTGAACATGGGCTATATTAAGCGTTTAGGAGTTATTCTCATGCATAAATTGTCACCTGAAAATAAATTTGGGTAAATTTGAAAAATTCACTAAAGAGACCCAGGACCTATATCTCCAACAATACAACTGGTATCCTATGCCTGTAAGCCTCCACAAAATTTTATTCGTGGGAGAGACCTTATTGCAATGTGTATTCTACCTATAGGCAATATTCGGAAGAGGCCCAGGAAGCCAAGAATAACCACAATAGCCACTACAGAGAACTGTTCATAAGGAAGACTTTCAGAAGGGACACGAATACAGATTTGCTGAATAGACTGCTCATTACATCAGACTCCTATATAACAAGTTATAAGAGTCTCCAAAAACCAACGAAGAAAAATGATTAAAGAAATGAATAATTTGTTAGAAATCGATGCATCATTATCAGAAGGAGACGATTCCGAGGAATCATCCGAAGAGAGCAGTGTCTTTAGTGATTCCGAATAATGTTTTGAAAAATATACTTTACATTAACAATATTTTGTTTCGTTTCTGTTTCCTAAAATGTGTATTCTTTAGTTTTTATTGTATGAGTCTTGATATTTTGTATTGTGAAGAATGCTGTAAAATTTTATTTTTATTTTAATACCTTGAATACATTACTGACCGAATGCCACTGTACAAGCCACTGCCATGTTGTACATTAAAAACCTTGTTGAATTTATCCTTTTTGTATTCTATTTTTTTACTAATTTAATATGTAATTTAATGTATATCTTTTTTAGTTGCAATCATGGGCGGATTCAGGATTTTTCAAAGGGGGGGTGGCTAACTTTTCTGAAGGGCTGACTATATCTGAGTCTGAAACGCACGCTATACGCCAGCTTTTTATTAGCAATTGAAATCATCATCATGGCAATATTAATGTCTATCAGGCAGCAGTCTTTGTAAACCCCATTTTATAGCTGAATCTACATTCAGCTAAAGGGAGGGGCTATAGCCCTCACTGCTGTAGCCCCCCCTCCCCCCCCGGATCCACCTATGGTTGCAATCACAATTGTTTCCATCTAGATTACCAGAATTACGCACTGTGCATCGTACAGAAAGCTGAAATTTTCGATTTAGGTATAGGATTCCACAAGGAAGATCGATTTTTCATAATAAGCAGACTAGTAGTTAAGACAACTGTTAACATAAGTGAAAGAACAACTTTTTTTTTATTTAATAATATTTTATTCGAAAGTTAGCATACTGTGATTGGCATACAAGATTTGAAATCCTGTGATTTTTGGCTGTGGGGCTACTTAAGAGCCTCGTTTATTAAGGCAATGTTCCGAACTTAGCTGTGTTAAAAGACAGAATTTCGCAACATGTGACACAACTCAACGCATATCAGTTGCGTTCTTCTTTCGAGTATGTTGTGCACGAATTCAATTTGTAGAGCAAGAAGATGGATGCACGTGGAGGCGTGTCTGTGATACAGTGTGATTCCATATGTGTTATTGCACACTAACTCTTTTTTTTTTTTTGCAGATATTTGTTAGATAAGTTAGGCAATTACGGGGACAGCTGCGCCACAATTCAACCTTAGCGGCCGAAATTGAACTTTTTTTATTTTTCTTCAGCAATCGAAACCGCATACTCAGGACAGAATATGTACAAAATTTGGTTGCGATTCGCCCAATAGTTTTTCTAAACAGTAGAGAGGTCTAAACATCTCCTCTTTAATTTGGATCACCCATAAGTTTATATGTAATATATATAAATAAAAATTAGCATTGACATCAAACCTTTTAAAATAGTTTCTCCTGAATGTTCTCTAAAACTATAGGTGGATACTCAAAGTTTATTTAAGAGAGAGCCACCCATATTCGGAGTCATCTGTAACATCTATACATAAACAGTATATTCGCACTCCTATTTTATCTTTGTTTGTCATCTATCATCAATACTATCCATACTTTTATTTTCCAAACATGCTATCCAATTTAACGATTTTTCTTTTTAATACACAATAGCATATGAAAATAAACCATTTATTTTTAGATGTGATTCTTTTTTTATAACGCTGATTAGATGTAAATATTTTTTTTTTTTTTTTGGTAATCTTTCTTCTTTTATTATTTTAGATCTGAAGTTTTATTTGTCTGTAGCTTATTAACATTTTTAATTCTATATTTTTAACAGTTCTGTAAACACATTTTAAAACTTTGGTATTAAGAAATAATGGACATTATTATTATTATGTTTCAAACCTTGGGTTTCCCCAGCAAAGACAACATGGCGGGTCGAGAACCAAAGCACATATTGCCAAATGTAAAAAACTGTGCAAGGGGGTTAGGGATGTGTGGTTGTGTCCAGAAATTTCCTCACTATGCTTGTTGTGTTGAGTACCGCAGCCTTCTGGAGTTCTGCATAAGTGTTTTTTGTGAAGTCCTAGTGTGTTGAGGGCTGTGGTGCAATGTGAGAGGCACCAGATCATTGACGGACAGGACGATGGGTACAACACATACTCAGTCTTGCCTCCACTGCTTCTGGAGCTCGTGTGCTAGATCGGTGTTTTATTGATTTTGTCTACGTGAGTTTTCTGCATGTTCTTGCTGATAGGTACTGCAATATCAATGAGATAGGTCTGTTTGTTAACCTTATCAACAAGTGTGATGTCAGGTCTGTTGTGATGTATGATTTGTCTGTGTGAATGAGGCGGTCCCAGTACAACTTATGAGAGGGTGACTCTAATATGCCTGTGGTGTGTACTTGTACATACAGGATCGTGTTCTTAATGAGTGAGTGTTTGTGTGCTAGCTGTTGATGAACGATCGATGCTACCTGATTGTGTCTGTGGAGGTAGTCTGTTTTGGAGAGAAGGGGACAGCCAGATATTATGAGGTCGATCGTCTCATATGTAGTGTGGCATTTGTGTTGTCATACGTGTTTGAGTCATTGTAAGAAGGCGTTTCTTGTAGTTGCGTGTGGGGATGACGTGGTCATGTATCGCATCATGCATCGCAATCTCAAGTACTAAGAGTATATTTACTGATCTTGTCTGTGTGAGTTTTCTGCATGTTCTTGCTGATAGGCACTGCAATATCAATGAGATAAGTCTGTTTGTTGACCTTATCAACAACTGTGATGTTAGGTCTGTTGTAATGTATGGTTTTGTCTGTGTGAATGGGGCGGTCCCGTATAGCTTGTGTGAGGATGACTCTAATATGCTTTGTGGTGTACACTTATTACTATTTTGTTTTTAAACTTGTGTTTATCTCAGACAAAGTTTATAGACGGAGAAATTCATCTCACGCCATCTGTTGTAGAAATCTATGGGTGATGTGGCATGTTTGTAATAATATACTTTTGTGGATATTTTTGATAAGATATTTGTTGTAGTCCTATTTTTTCAAACTTGAAACAATTCCGGTCGCCGATATCACCAATAGTAATATTTGAATATGTTGCTGCTTCCATATGCGCTGTATCTCAATCGCCAGATTGACAGTGGGACAGAAATGTCACTTTTGAAATTTGTTTCACGACTTTATCAACCAAAACAATGTCGATTGAAGTCAATAGCATTGTCAGTAACAATAGGTTTATCCCAGTAGAGGATATACTGTTCCGTCTCAAGAATTAGATCCGGCTCATACTTATAGTATGGCGGGGCAGAAGTACAGAATTCCAAATTTTAAAGCTAATTGCTGGTGAATAATTTTAGCAAATTGGTTGTGCCGATTCAGATAGTATGAATTTGCCAGCGCCTGGCAGCCTCCAATTACATGATCTATGGTTTCAGAAGCTGAATGGCATTTTCGGCAAGAGTCGTCATCTGATACTTTGGTAATAAACTTCTGATAGTTTTTCGTGTTTATTACCTGATCTTGATGGCATTAATAAATTCTTCCGTTTCTGGGTGAAGGTAGCCACTTGTGAGATATTGTATCGAAAGACTCGTAGTCGCCAGATCTTCGTTTAACACTGTAGGGTATTTCCCATGCAAACCTTTTCCTTTCCAAGTATGTATTGTATCCCCAAGAGAAACTGGATTACATAGCGCTCTTATCTGACATAAATTTAGAGTACAGTTTTTGTCAATAGATGCGATGCAATTGAAACAAATCTTTGTAGATTTTAAGAAATAGTCTAAGTTTTTGTACTTGTGTTTGGCATAATCTAGAAATGTTTAATAGCCCTCTATCCCCTTCCCTTCGTGGTATGTACACACGGTCAACTCAGGATTTAGGATGATGCATTCGGAATTTGGTAAGTAATGTTCTAGGCTTTCTGTCCAAGGCTTCAAAAGATCAGAGTTGCTCCAATTCAGGATTTCAAAACTGTAGGTTATGTAGGCACAGCCCAACTATTAATCGCCTTTATTAAATTTATAGAATTTAGCCACGTGTTGAGTAATTTGGTAAGTCCTTCAATATACTTTTTCTGAAAATGTTCCTTCAATTTAGTGTGATCAAATTTTGAATTTTGTTCAAAGCCGAGATATTTATAAGTACCTTGTGATGTTAAAACCCTGATTAGAGTTTCAGTGGCAGAATTCCCTGAATTATCCTGCATTCCTCTCTTAATCGTGACAACCCCACATTTATCAAACGGAAACTCCATTTTAATATCCGCATTATAAATTCTTGTCGTTTCAATTAAGCAATCTAATTTGGAAGTCTTCACCAAAAAGCTTAACATCCAAATACAAAAGGTGGGTAATTTGACTCTCTCTGTTTTATTCAGAAGAGTAGAGAGAGGAGCAAGGGCCAAGCAGAACCAAAGCGGACTGAGAGAGTCCGCTTATTATTATTATTATGCAGAGACGGCTCGTGGCTGTGAAGTTAGGTGAATGATGCTTCTAATAAAACACACACTATATCATAAACAGGATTCCTATTTAAAACAGCTTAGCACTACGAAACAGGCGCGCTCCGAAAGAATTTCACACTGGAAGAAGAGAACATATTTCTCTGTTACAACTTCACCCGTTGAAACTCTACAGCGCTCTACAGCGGGTGACGTCACGGTTGTCATAGCAACCATCGCCTCGGTTTTCAAGCTAAGCTCCGCCACTGAGGTTGAGAACTTGAAATGAAGCCAACTTCACTTGGTCGGTCAGAATCGCACCACGCTCGGTGCCAGAACAAAGTCCCGCGCCGATGGCACGGGACTTACAAAATACAAAAATACGTTTCTATTAAAACCAACATACGTGATATGGAAATACAATTTTTTCTTATAATAATTGTTATATTATAAATAAATAATATTATATTATTACAAATAATTGGTGAAGTGCCACTTCACCTACTTCCCCTGAATAGCCGCCACTGTTATTATGCTAGATAATTGAAAGCGAGATGAAATTAAAAAGCAAGTTCATAATAAACAAATAAACTTAGAGAAGTTTCATCTATTAATATCTTGATAAATTACCCTATGTATATCTCATGATTAGATAGTAATTAAAAAAAAAAAAAAGCCATATAAGCTTGAATTTCTGTAAACAAATTTCTTTTATTAACGTAAATCTGAAGTGCCGTTCCGGCGTGGCCGAGCGATCTAGATGGCGGTCTGCCGTGTGGCCGTTGTGCCGGAACCTGAAATCCCGGTCGTGGCATGGCTGTTTTTTCTTCTTCTGTGTTTCGTCCTGGGACTTACTCTCTCGGGGTTCTTCTTGACGAGATGTAATTTCTCATCACCATTCCCGAATTTCCTAGCCTCATCCTGACGTTGTCAGGTTGAGCTAACAAGTGGTCCTTCGTTGGCCCTAGTCGTGCAAAATAATAATAATAAATCTGAAGTTTTATTTATGTGAAGCTTATCAATATTTCTAATTCTACATTTTTATTTATATTTTTAATATTTCTGCATACACATTTAAAAATTTTTGTATTCATAAATAAGGAAAAAGAATGAAAATGATTATTTTTATTTGAATTATTATTAGATAATATTTTAATATCTTTATTACAAAATAACTGAATTCTAACAAAAGGCGAGACGAAATTACAAAGGAAGTTCGCAATAAACAAATAAATTAAGAAATTGTTATTTGTTAGTACCTTAACATATTAACCAAAATATACCTGAGGATTAAATAGAAGTGAAAAGTAAAATGCCTTATTTAGCTTGAAATTCTATACATATTTTTAGAATAGGATTGTTTTATTAATTATTTATGAAAATTAAAAAAAAATTACGTTCCTTCCGACATAGTAACTTCTAGTATATACAAAAATATGATATTAAGATAAAACTTGATACAGCATATTTTTCAAATAAAATTTTAACCTTTAAAAATAAATAAATAAATAAATAAAGAGCTGGGAGAGAAAGGAATTTCTTTATTTTCTTGAAAAGAAAGTAATCTGAATTACGAGAGAACTAATCAGAACGTACACCATTTTTCTGTACATTCATTTATTTTTCAATAAATTTATTGATTTTCTTATTCAAGTATCACTTTTTTTTTTTTTCATTTATAAAATCGTAAAGAATGTTCCAGAAATTCAAACTTATATGATTTTTTTTTTCATTACTATCTAATCCTCTGATATACATAGAGTAATTTATTAAGATATGAACAGCTAAATGTTTCCAAATTTATTTGTTCTTATGAACTTCCTTTGTAATTTCATCTCGCCTTTTGATAAAATTATTTTGTAATTAAGAAATTAAAAATGATAGGAAAACAGTAATAATATATTTTGTTTTTTTATTTCTTAACTATTTAAAATTATAGTACAGTCCAGCCAGGGATAAAAAAAAATCCCTATCAAACTAGGAGTTAAGTAAATTTTATACAATTTTATGATAATAATACAATTTTTAACAGAAAAAAAGAATATTAATCATCATAGTAATATATTTTTAAATATAATATAATTTTAAATATAATACAATACATTATATAATATAATATATAATTAACAAAATGAAATTAATATTATAATTTATAAAACAAAACTCTTTCAGCAGTTTTAATTACATAAACACAAGAAATATCACATGACCTAATTAACCTATGTACAATTATTTAAATTTTACAAAACATTAGTTTTTATCCTTATATACATTTCTAAATATTCAATAATAAATATATTTGTACAAGTAACATTATTTAAATAATTTCAGTTATTTATAATTATGATTACAATTTATATTTATGATGAGAATAATAATAATAATAATAACACTACACTAGCTTTAGGGTAGGCTAAAGGGTCCAACCATCCATGATGAGAACTCGTTCTAATATAGATCATGCTGCATCGGGTGTGGCGCAGGATAAAGTCACCCGCGTTCGGGGGTTAGGCAGAGGTCTCCGTTCGAAAAATATACTACAGTCTCCCGCAGGTGGTGGTGGAGAAAGTGGCACCCCATCCTGTAGTATGGCTACCACAATGCCCGGGCAACACCATCCAGCAACAACAGTCGGAAGTGTTTCGTCTGTGTCAGAGCAGGCGACCACCAAGACTGGGAAACCACGCCAGCGCATCCGATGGTCATCACAGATGAACCAGGATCTTATGCGCGACTTCTACACTGTTACCCAGTTAGGGACTCAACTCACAGGATACAGACAGGCACTACACCATGCATTCACCACACGTTATCCTTCGTTAGGGCTTAGCGAACAGCGGATAGCGGATCAGCGACGTTCTATAGTAGTAAACAATCTTATTCCTCCATGCATACTTACACAAATTAGGGCAAAGGTCGCTGAATCCAACCACAGGACACCACACCCCACCCCACTAGAAGACATTACCTTTATGGCAAACACAGAAGCCTCAGAAGCCTCTACCCCTCAGTCCACATTACCCAACAATACAACTAACGACATACAACAAGCAGCACATGATAATTTCTATACCGCACTAGCACAATATACAGGCACAGACCCCACACTCAGACCTCCACTCCCCAAAGTACACACATCAAAACAACTCGCCAGTCATATACCATCTCAACACACACACTATCCCACAACACCTTGACAATATCCAAACATTAGAAGACATACATACAACACTCTACTGCGCGGCACAGGGAACCATTCGTGCACTTGGAATCAAACAACACCACATATCTACCACTGCACGGTCACAAGAATACATCCCCCCTTGGAGACGTCGCCTTGAAAGCCGCATCAGCGACCTTAGAGGAGACATAGCCAGGCTCACACAATACTGTGCAGGAAACAAAACAAAGAAACTTATGTCCCAGGTCAGGAAGATATTCAAGCACATAAACACTCGCCCTTCACACTCAAACCATCATAACGAGGTTCAGGAACATCTCGACAAACTAAAACAAAAACTCAGTGCACTTGCAAAAAGATTACAAAGATACAAACAGTGCACTCTACGCAAACAACAGAACAATATTTTCCAATACAATGAGAAAAAATTCTACAGATCCCTTTCATCTCCCTCCACTGCACCCAACACAATCACACCCACCAGCGAGGCATTCCATGAATACTGGTCGTCTCTGTGGTCCAACCCCATCCCCCACAATGACAAAGCACCATGGATCACAGAGGAAGAACAACTCGCTGAACACTTACCCTTCATGCCCTTCCATGATATTACTCTCGCAGATATACAGACAGCACTAAAACATGCACACAACTGGAAGGCTGCTGGTGCAGACGGCGTTCAGAACTTCTTGATCAAGAGGTTCACGTCCCTGCATGGGAAGCTAGCTGTTGCACTCACTGACATAATCCAACACCCAGAACATATGCCTCTTTTCCTCACACAGGGTGTCACTTACCTACAGAGCAAGAACACTGAAACAGCACACCCTGCAAATTACCGTCCAGTCACTTCCCTCCCCACACTTTACAAACTCCTCACCTCCTGCCTTACAGACAAAATTTACACACACATCGAGACACATAACATTCTTTCCGAATTGCAGAAGGGCTGTCGCAGGAATTCCCAGGGTTGTAAGGAGCAACTCCTTATTGACTCTGTAATCCTGCGCCAGGCGCGCGCGAAGAATAGGAACTTACACATCGCGTACATCGACTACAAGAAGGCATTTGACTCAGTCCCCCATTCCTGGCTTTTTCACACTCTTCAACTCTACAAAGTACGCCCCAAGATCACGGCATTCTTGGATGCCACGATGAAGAGTTGGAACACAACACTACACCTACGCACCTCCAACACCTCCATCACTACAGTCCCCATTCCCATAAGGAGAGGTATTTTCCAGGGAGATTCCTTGAGTCCTCTTTGGTTCTGCCTCGCCTTGAATCCATTAAGCCACATGCTCGATAACTCAAAACACGGTTATAAGCTTACCTCAGGCACTCTGACACCATACAAAATCACACACTTACTCTACATGGATGATATTAAACTCTACGCCACAAACAGTGCACAACTTACTAATTTACTACAAGTCACAACACAGTTCACCAAAGACATTGGGATGGAATTTGGAATCGACAAATGCCGCAAGCTACATGTAACACGCGGGAAGACTACGAATTTGGAGGGTTTTGAACTGGACCATGGGTTGGCCATCCAATCCATGGAAGAGGAAGACACCTACAGGTACCTGGGCTTCCAGCAAGCGCGCGTCATTGACAACGCAAACATCAGAAACGCACTCAAGAAAACATACCTTGCTCGAGTTCACAAAATCCTCAAAACACAACTCAACGCCAGAAATAAAATTAAAGCCATTAACACTTTTGCCGTCCCCACAATAACATATTCGTTCGGCATAATTTCATGGACAAACACTGAACTCGAAGCACTACAATGCACAACACGCACTACATTCACGAAACACAACATGCACCACCCCAAGTCCGCTACGGAAAGGATGAATCTTCCCCGCAAGGAGGGAAGCCGAGGACTCATAAATCTCATCACCCTACACGAAAAACAAGTACACACACTTAGGGAACACTTCCACCAAAGAGCACAACACTCCTCACTCCACTCAGCCATTGTCAAGGCTGACACACACTTCACACCCCTGGACCTCGCAAACCCTTCTCTAACACTCACCACTCCCAACACCCACACACAGCAGCTGCGTGAATCATTGGCTCGTAAGGAACTCCATGGCAGACATCATCACGAACTCAGCCAACCTCATGTCGACATGGAAGCGTCGAACAGATGGCTGATGAGTGGTGAGGTGTTTGGGGAGACCGAAGGGTTCATAATCGCGATACAGGACCAAGTCATTCCCACACTCAACTACAAGAAACACATTCTACACGACGCAAACACACACGACGACAGATGCAGGAAATGCCACACTACACATGAGACGATCGACCACATAATATCTGGCTGTCCCCTTCTGTCCCAAACAGACTACCTCCACCGACACAATCAGGTAGCATCGATCGTTCATCAACAGCTAGCACACAAACACTCACTTATTAAGAACACGGTCCCA
>JAFIDM010064084.1:0-10849 GCA_023159025.1 Thereuonema tuberculata
ATATTTGCGTTTAAGAATTTTTATAATTTCTTTTGAATACACGGAAACTCGCAAGCAAATTTGTCTTTAATTTGAATAAAAATCCTGGTTAAGCTTAAAGCACAATTTATATTTTATAATTTAGAAACATTATATGCCTTAAAACTTTGCAAAACCAAATACTTCATCAATACTAATTATCTAAAACTTGCAGGTGTCATTGAGGAAACGGTGGAGTGCGATGAGAAAAATTGTCTCCAGTTGGACAACTTGAGCCTGGAAATGACAACCACCATTTTTCTTTATCACAAGATAGATGATGATGTCCAAAAAAAATCCACTTTTAAAGGAAATGAAATTAAATTAACATTTTTATTTGTTAACCTCAGTTATTAATTTTTAAGGATTTTTCTGTAATGAAAGAAGTTACGTTTGAATTGTGTTAAAATATGGATTCTCCTGAAACATACGCCGAGATGGCTACATTTTTTATTTATTCACCATCTAATAATTGTTTATAGATAAAGTTGTTCTATTTGTTAAGTTGTTTTAAAGATCTATTTACTAATGCTAATTAGCATTATTTTATTGTTACTTCATATTTTAAATAAAGATTATGATTTGAACAATGTTTTGTTGTTGCTTATTGGTGATAAATATTTTAAATTAAAATATTGTGATCTTGTAGAGTCGGAATAATATCCCTTAAAAAAGAAATTCTGTTTTTTAGTTCAAAGTTCACGGGAAGGTTTAGTTTTTAACTTAAATTTAATGATCACTTAAGTTAAATTTAGTGAAGGGCCCCAAGGACAAATGATCTTGGCAGTTTAGAGATATTAAAAGTTAAATTTTGACTGCTCTCTTGTGGCAATAATTTATTGTGACCAATATATAGCTTAATTATCGGAAATTTCTAAATATTGTCAGGAAAAAAAAGTTTTTTGTTAAAAACCACATTGGTCGAACCCAAATGGTAAATGAACTTAAAACCTTTCTTCTTGACGCAACACGCTCTTAAACGAAATAGTCACAAAGATGTTAAGTATAAACAAATCCCACCCAAAACACTTCGTGTAAAATAAGTTGCCAAGACTCACATGCTCATAATGCTTTCACTGTTAAAAAGATATGAGATCTTATGTAGAGCCAAGCCCCTAACTCTACGAGGCCTAACTCTACATGCCCTAACTCTAAAAACCCTATATCTTGGTCAAAAAGTATGCCTTGGCCGTTTCGTGGCTGTCACACAGACAATCCCATGGAGTTATGTAAAGGATATGGAGTATGCCAAGGCACACTTTTTGACCAAGATAGTAGGGTTTTTAGAGTTAGGCATGTATAGTGAAGGACTTGACACTATATGAAATCTGATAACTTTTTAACAGTGAAAGCGTTATGAGCATCTTGGCAACGTATTTTACATGAAATGTTTTGGGTAAGATGAAATAGTTCCATGAAACGGCCAAGCCATACTTTTTGACCAAGATATAGGGTTTTTAGAGTTAGGGCTTGTAGATTTAGGCCTCGTAGAGTTAGGGGCTTGGCTCTACATGAGATCTCATATCTTTTTAACAGTGAAAGCATTATGAGCATGTGAGTCTTGGCAACTTATTTTACACGAAGTGTTTTGGGTGGGATTTCATTACTTTTTGTAGGATGAGATCTGATAACTTTTTAACAGTGAAAGAGTTATGAGCAGGTGAGTCTTGGCAACTTATTTTACATGAAGTGTTTTGGGTGGGATTATCTATTACAACTTAATTTAGTTTTAAGATTATTTAGAAAATGGATTTTTTTTCAATACCCTACTTTTCTGTTTCTCTATTGGTCAACTTGTAAATACAAGCTGTTTGCACTTTTGTAAGAAATCACATTATTACACAGTATTATTTAGGCCCAAGCATTGAGGGTACGACGTATTTCAGATCTTAATAAAATCCAAAGTATAAAAGCTAGATAAATGAAACTTAGCGTATTTCATTAGTATGGTAACTGCATCTTTTCCTGAAAATTTGAGCTCTCTAGTATTATCCAGGCCGAAGCTATGAGGGTTCGATAATACATAACCAGACCCCCCCCTTTATGAGGGGTTGGAATGTGAAAGTTACGGATTTCTTAATTTTTTTTTTGTTTGTGTGCTAATCCTAACCTGCATTCCAAATTTCAGCTTTCTAGGACTTCAGGAAGTACCCTAGAGGTTTTGATGATCATGAGTCAGTCAGTCAGTCAGTGAGTGAGTGAGTGACGGAATCGACGTATTTTAGGTATTAATAAAATCTAAAGTATTAAAGCTAAATAAATGAAACTTAGCGTATTTCATTAGTCTGGTAACTGCATCCTATCCTGAAAATTTGAGCGCTCTAGTATTATCTAGGCCGAAGCTATGAGGGTTCGAAAATACGACGAAACACTTCCAGAAAAGGTACATAGTGCCCTTCCTGCCTTCGGCTCGTCTTGGCGGGGGCACTGCCGTGCCCCCAGATTTTAATAGGCATGTTAGTTATACATTAAGTCGTATAATGTAAATAAAAAATTACTGTTCACTTTACTGTTCACTTGAGCGTAGGATTTCGTTCTAGAAGCCTTAATACATGTCTCCATTTGCGTCTTAAATACAATGCTATTGAAGGGCTTAATTTAGGCAAAGACAGTTTGCTGCAAATCAAGTTATATAACATTTAGTTGGATCTTCCTTAACAGATGGTCTGTTCTTTTTTTGCTGTTCGTAGACGTCTTCATACTTTTTCTTGCGTTTCGCCATCCTTACCCGCCTTGCATATTTTACATGTATCATTCTTTGGAGATCCAAATGAGATTCAGTTCTGTTACAAATATCTCACTGTTGCAGCCCACCCATTTTACGGTATAAAGGTGTCGGTTCACTTTTATTTTTATGCCTTCCACTTTTACGCCTTCTACTTGCTTTATGAAGGATCAACTTCTGTTGCATTACTAGAATCTGGTTTAGTGCTGTTAGGCCAGTCAATATCGACACAAAAAAAGACAAACATCGCAAACGCGCATGTTTTTTCTACGATTTTTTTATATGTTGTTAGGCCCCTTGAGAGTAGTGTTTACCCAAGTTTGCAACCCTGAAAACCCTGTGCTACTCCTGTGGTGTTCGAAAAACTGAGAAATTCGGGCACCTCTGCCAATTTTGTCGAAAAAAACACCGGAAGAAAGCGTTTCTCGGGTATCGTCACTCTATACTTTTGTAAAGCAAAAGAAATTTGCTAGAATCTGAGCCATCAACGAGCTCTCTAGGTCCATTGGTTACGGAGATACAGCCAGTCAAAGATGGGCAACTTTTTCCGAAAAGTCGAGAATTATCGGAAGGGTCATGTTCCAAGACACGTACCGGCTAAAGTAAAGGTTCTAGAGAAAGATCATGAGAGAAGAAGTTATAGAGAATTGAATTAGCTCTAATTTGATTCCAAAAAGGTGCCTCTAGGCCTCATAGTGTCCTTAAAAACAAAAAAACAGTAAAACATCGGAATTTGGAAAAATGAGGAAAACATTGTACTGAATCATGTTGTTGCTACGCGCAAGAGTGTGAAGTTAACATTGTGATCTGGACCAACATTGTTAACAAGATCTGGCATCGCAATGATTCAGTCACAGCCATTGTGGCGGGATACGTTAGCTACGTTTTCAACCGCTTTGGTACAAACGTAGCTGTGATGTTTGATGGATACCTACACGATGCATCTATGAGGAGCACTAAATCATCTGAACGCCTGCGACGCTGTGCTTCTCTCTCCTGCAGTGACATGTTGTTTGATGAATCAACACTCATCAAAGTGCCCTAGGCAGAACAGTTCTCCAAGGAATCTAACAAACGCCGCTTGATCACTATGATGCGTACTGAATTTGAGAGGCAGGGTATCGAGGTACATCAATCTCAAGAAGACGCCGATATTGATATAGTGATGACTGCACTCTCCAAGAGCGCATCGTTCGACCATGTTTTCATCATTGGGGAGGACGTCGACCTACTGGTCTTCCTCAACGGCTTAAGCTCTAGTCAGACGAACGTGTTTCTTCCAGAAAGGCGGCAGAGGTGGGTCAGAGTGCGCTCACTATACAGCAAATTCCTTCACATGTGGAGAAAGGAAGGTTCCAAGAGGGATGGTTGTGTTTCTGCATGCCATCAGTGGGTGTGACACGACCTCCGCCCTTTTCTGGAAAGGCAAGATGAAGTAGTGCAACGTCCTCAAAAAAAAAAACCCACTGGATAGATCTCGCAGCATTTTTCTTGATCGAAACTCCAACCAGGACGAAGTAGGAAATGCTGGCGTGAAGATCTTGATGAACCTCTAAGGCGGAGATGCCTTAACGCTGAACACCCTGCGTTACTCAGCATTTGTCAAATCGACAGCAACGGCCAAAGTCAACCTTGCCCGCCTCCCCCTACCACAGAGGCTGCAAAATAACATTCGCGGAGGACCTACCACCAGGTGCAAAAATGGTTGGGGGTCGACAAAAACCATTGTGATTGGATATGGGCCACTAGCGAACAAGGTCTCATGCCCATCACAATGTGCGCAGAGCCCGCTCCTCAGACCCTGCTTAGAATGGTGGCTTGCAAATGCAAGAAAGGGTGCTTAGGGTCGTGCACTTGCAAAAAGGCAGGGCTCAAGTGCTCTATCTATGTTCCTTTTGCCAAGAGCGCAGTTGCACAAACGTCACCCCTATCGTTCTGGACGAGGAGGATGAGGATGTAGACGACGCAACACCATATGACGACCCGCCTCCACCTCCATAAAACGTTGTCCATCCTCCCACTCCCTCCCCCCCGACCCAGACTGGATGAGACCCGGCCCTTCCAAAAGGGCGAGGTTCTAAACTAATGCGGTGTTTAAGCTTGACTGTGTACGTAGAATTTTCTTGTTTACATTTATATTTTGTTGTTTATTTTATGTTTACGTTTATTTTTTTAGTGTATGTTTATTTGAAGCCATATGTTACATCTATAATATTAACTTCACATTCTTGCAGATGATTTTAAAGAAATACATACCAACATGATTCAGTATAATGTTTTCCTCATTTTTGCAAATTCCGATTTTTTTTGTTTTTGAGAAAACTATGAGGCCTAGAGGCACCATTTTGGAATCAAATTGCAGCTAATTAGATTCTGTACAACTTCCTCTCTCATGATCTTTCTCTAGAACCATTAGTTTAGCCGGTACGTGTCTTGGAATATGACCCTACCGATAATTCTCGACTTTTTGGAAAAATTTGCCAATCTTTGACTGGCTATATCTCCGCAACCAATAGACCTAGAGAACTCAAGTTGGGCTCAAATTATAGTAAATTTAGTTTGCTTTACAAACGTATGGAGTGACGATCACCGAGAAACGCTTTCTTCCGGTGATTTTTTTCGACAAAATTGACATAGGTGCCTGAATTTCGCAGTTTTTCGAACACCACAAGAGTAGCACAGGGTTTTCAGGGTTGCAAACTTGGGTATACACTACTCTCAGGGGTCCTAACAACATATAAAAAAATCGTAGATACATGCGCGTTTGCGATGTTCGATGCTTTTAGTGACTGGCCTATATGGTCTTCGTAAGTTATGGATTGACCGGATGTTGCAGTCACACTTTCATCATTATGTGCTAATTTTAACTGAGTGCTATAACAAACCAAAAAAGTATCAGCTTAATCTAACCATGACAGTTAATTAGAAAATACATTTATCAAAACTTTATTTTTGTTCCCATATTATCAAAAAAGGAAACATTTGTATTTAATTGCATAACTAAGTTTTCAATTGTTTTGTTTTGTCGTTTCTATATTCAGTAGTTGAATATCATCCAGTCGATGTTCTTTAAGAAAGATAAAAATTGGGACCAGTAGGTAATGAGCTATGGACCAAGTACTCATCGTAACACACAGCTAATACTCTTGGTTACTTTTGCTGTACTCTACCTAAGCTCTGCAGTCCTTAAGAATTTGGCATTAACATTTTAAGAAGAAAATCGCCAGAGGAAAAGAAAAATTTAAAGTTTTATGGCATTCAATTTAGAATGCATATCAAAACGGTCTTATTAATGATTGAAATCAGAACCTCTTTAGCGTGCAAACAGTGACATTATTTAAATACGTATTTATGAGATCTCATGTAGAGCCAAGCCCCTAACTCTACAAGGCCTAACTCTACAAGCCCTAACTCTAAAAACCCTATATCTTGGTCAAAAAGTATGGCTTGGCCGTTTCGTGGCTTTTGCACAGCAAATCCCATGGAGTTATGTAAAGGATATGGAGTATGCCAAGGCATACTTTTTGACCAAGATAGTAGGGTTTTTAGAGTTAGGCCTTGTAGAGTGAGGGGCTTGGCTATACATGAGATCTCATATCTTTTTAACAGTGAAAGCATTATGAGCATGAGAGTCTTGGCAACCTATTTTACATGAAATGTTTTGGGTGGGATTTCATTTCTTTTTGTAAGATGAGATCTGATAACTTTTTAACAGTGAAAGCGTTATGAGCATGTGAGTCTTGGCAACTTATTTTACATGAAATGTTTTGGGTGGGATTATCTATTACAACTAAATTTAGTTTTAAGATTATTTAGAAAATGGATTTTTTTTTTCAATACCATACTTTTCTGTTTTTCTATTGGTCAACTTGTATATACAAGCTGTTTGCACTTTTGTAAGAAATAATATTATAACACAGTATTATTTAGGCCGAAACATTGAGGGTACGACGTATTTCAGATCTAAATAAAATCCAAAGTATAAAATCTAGATAAATGAAATTTAGTGTATTTCATTAGTCTGCTAACTGCATCTTATCCTGAAAATTTGAGCTCTCTAGTATTATCCAGGCCGAAGCTATGAGGGTTCAATAATACATAACCAGACCCCCCCCCTTTTTGAGGGGTTGGAGGGTGAAAGTTACGGATTTCTTAATTTTGTTGTAGTTTGTGTGCTAATCCTAGCCTGCAAACCAAATTTCAGCTTTCTAGGACTTCAGGAAGTACCCTAGAGGTTGACGACCATGAGTGAGTGAGTGACGAAATCGACGTATTTTAGGTATTAATAAAATCCAAAGTATAAAAGCTAAATAAAAGAAACTTAGCGTATTTCATTAGTCTGGTAACTGCATCATATCCTGAAAATTTGAGCTCTCTAGTATTATCTAGGCCGAAGCTATGAGGGTTCGAAAATACGTCGACACACTTCCGGAAAAGGTACGTAGTGCCGTTCCTGCCTTCGGCTCGTCTTGGCGGGGGCACTGCCGTGCCCCCAGATACTGTCATACGTTAGCCACAGGATTTTTATTGAAAGAGGGAGAGGGCAAAAATCTATTGGCAGTGTAAAAAAGTCTTCAAAAATCGTACTTTGTATTATGAATTAAACAAAATAATTAGTGATAATGAAATTTATCAGTTTTCTATCTTTTTCTATTTCTTGAGAAATAAAACAACAACCTATGGCTTTCATTTAAATTGAAAATTACAGGTTGGGTCAAATACTCCATCCTTCCGCCGCTTACCCATACGTGAGGACTGCCATGTCGGCATAATAGTGATAAAATCCTGTTTAACTCACTTCATATTCAGCTTTAAGCTTTGGGTTATTTTGTAACTGGCAACAAAACAAAGAAAAAAAAAACCTATTCCACCCAAAAATTGTCGTGCCCCATTACCCAAGATGGAAGGAATATGGGATGATAAATATACAGAGTTTCTATCTACATTTTCAGAGTTGAGTGTAATTTAACCAAAATACTTTAATTTGTATTTCTACAAAAATAAAAACTTTTATCATGTACGTTTTGAAAAGGTAGAAATGCAATGCTTTTTTTACAATAAGGAAATGCTTCAGATTTGAAATAAAATAAAAAATCTGAGGATAACGAAAAGTTAGAAGTATCAATTACATTGTCAATGAATAAGAAATTGTGTTTCTCTAATGATCAGGCAGCTTTAGTGCATATAGATTTCATTAACAAAATGAAAATACTGTATATCTTGTTTCTTGTATGATAAACAGGGACTTAAATATCAGTTTACAGTCAATAATTATAATATGTAGATTGTAGAGAATATGACATAATAACAATCTTGAAAGAATGAAATTCTGAAACTCTAAATGTAGATCTTATCCTTAATGAATTTTCCAAGACTCAGAAACATAGGATATAATGCACGATTTCACTTAGAATCCTGGAAATATTGGATATTATACATTAATCTTTAAGTAATTAGAGAACTTGAGTTTTAAGAACTAATTATTTATTTCCAAGCGATATGGAAGTAATTTGAATCGTTTTAAAATACAATACCGTCTAATAAAACGGTGAAGTCCAACTTAGAACTGTGAATTCTTAGAATTATAAGGTAATAAAGAGTTTGCATCAATACGTTATCCAGATTAGATAGAATAACTTCTTTTTCTGTCAAAATCTCAAGGAAAAATATGCTTATTTTCTTGTTATCACGAAACAGTAATTCGTTGCATTTAGACATTATTTTTCAAATTTTAAGAAAGTCTTTTTTGTTTTGTTACTCTCATTCAACCAATCAGTCATCGCCACAAATATGGAAAATATTACATCTTATGTTGTTTTAATTTTTATAAGTATTTCTTTTATTAAAATAAGGAAACTAATTTTAATAATATAGAAAAGATTTTAGTCTATTTCTGCACTAAAGTAAATTAGAAGTATGATTTTTTTTTTCAATAAATAAAGTACCAACTGCGGATCTGAGTTTGAGGAAATTCAAAATTGTTGAAAAAAAAAAAAGTCACCGCAGGAAGATTTAATCACTTCTCAGCAAAAGCTAAGTAAGTACTTTCTTACGATTATGAATTATACTGTTGTGCTTTTTTAAATATATTAATTTTCAGTAAATTAAAAGCTAAGAGACTTTGTTTGCGTTAATTTTAGATTGTTTGATTAATAGCCTGACATTTTGTCTTGATTAATTTCACAATTTTTTTTTTAAACTCCAATTTAGTTAGAATTATTTCACTTCCTAATAAGTTGTGAAGTGATTTTATTGAGTTTGGTTTTATACTAGTTTTAAACTTTAATTTTTATTGCACTTGAAATTGAACTGAACCCGATTCAAGAAAATGAACTTGTCCATCTTAGAAAGAATGGTTTATTCTGAACTCTTTCAAGTTGGATAAAAATAACTTGATAATTGGTTTTGTTATATATTCTTAAATTTAAATATGCTTTACCAACTACAGTTCAAACCAAGATATGTTCTATATTGTGTAGTATATTCGTTGTACCGTCTGACAGAAGTGAAATAAATAAAATCAAATAAATTCTTTCATTTTAATTGGTTGTATCTAAACTAACAGAAAAAAATTAGATTTTATAATTAATTTCAGATTTTATAATTTTATATATTATATTTTATAAAAAAAAAAGAGAAGAAATGCATTCGTTCGTTCATTAACTACCGAATTGAAAAATCTTATTTCAATTTATTTATTTTTTTCCTAAGAAAAGAAATTTATTTTTATTCTTAAATTTGTAGCTATGCAAACTTTAAGCCAATTGATAATCCTTTCAAAATTTACTATTTTTTTAGATTTCTTGAGGTGGATTAATAAGATGGCTTCCAATTCCCCGAATGGAAATGGTTCAAGTGACAGTCCACCAGAAGACGAACGCTCTCTTCCTGTGTTTCTTGTCGATTTTGCGAAGGAACTGGAAGATATCTTGTATCACTTAGCCACCATTCGATCAATCTTAGAACAAAATGAGAAAACTTTAAGCAGACTAGCGGAGCAATTCAGGGATCCTAGAAATGTGGGAATAACAAGTGAAGAACTGAAGCAAAGCGAAGACGTCATATTACCCGAATGGCAGAACGTTCTATCAATTGAAGACACTCATAGTATTATGAATGAAAGACTGGGCGAAGAACAAATAACTATGATAAGGTTTTCGAGTACCCTGGATAGAAGAGAAGTAGAACAGAGGAATAAAATAAGACAGCTCAGACAGGACATACAGAAAATACGATTGGAGATTGAAATAAACAGAACAAATGAAGATATAACACCCTTGGAGAGACAAATATTGGACATCGAATATCATAGCAGAATTGAAAAATTAGAAAGAGATATAGAGCAGTGTCAAGCTAATCTACACTCGCTACAAGATGTCAGAAGCAAACACAATCATGTAAAGAGAGAGGTGGAAAGAGTGCAGGAAGAACAGGAATCTACATATGCACGATTACGAACAGTGAGTCCATTGGTTGAAAGGAACGTCATTGCCATAAATAATAAAAAGATGAGAATTACTCAAGAACTGAGAGCAGGAATGAATGAACAAGCAGGACCGAGTGGCCTACAACAAGTAGCTAACGTAGAAGGGGAAGCCAGTGGAGAAGCTACAGAGAAACACGAACCCGAAGAAGAAACCGATGACGTCAAAGAGTCCAAGGAAAGTTCCGACGACAATTAATTAAAATGGGTAGAGCTAAATCAGACTAATGCCAAGGCTCAACTTGAAGCTATCTTGATTTGAAACTAGAACAAAATCTTGACTGCAATCTGTACTTCTGTCAATGATGAATTTCTGATAGTTAGGCTACTTGAGAAAAATTGTATTCCTATTCTGTGAATGTATTACTTGGTACAGAATCTTGTAGTTTCCGTTTAATCTTATATTAAGAAAATCCCACATCTCTCAATGTATTTTAAAATTCTAATATTTTACCAGATTGCTCGTTTCCCTGATAGAACTGTTTTTAACATTTAACAGCAAAGCAGGTTTAAAATATGTTAAAAATATTTCTGTCAGGGGAAACGAGCAATCGGGTAAAAGCAAAACAAGTTTAAAGCGAACAGTTGCAATTATTGGTTTTTAAAATTAGTGGAATTTATTG